>JAYRBW010061849.1:0-10180 GCA_036023295.1 Invenusta paracnida | reverse complement strand
AAGTGAGAATCTAATAATATTCTATCTATTATTATACACAGATGTACTGTGCCCTAAGTATAACAGCGTTATATATGTTACTATAAATGCAAGGGTGCTCTAAACTATCATATTTTGATTAGAATTTTGAAACTATTTGAAATTATACCTATATTTATCTTATATGCCGAAAATATATATTTAAGTATTGTCCGTACTTTTTAGAACTAAAATTACCATTTAGTCATTAATATACGAATTGTTACATATGATTATTACGAATTTGATAATTTATAGCATCATTTTAAATCTTACCTATGAACATAAAATCAATAAATACTTGTTGTTTATATATATATAAATTATTATTTTTATCATTAAGGTACAGTACACTTGAGTTTATTTATAAAATAAAATTTTGTTTTATGCACAATTTAAATAATTCGCAAATTGTAGATTTATTAAAATATCTATAAATGTAATTTTTCCATACTTAAATGTGCAAACAATAAATGCTAATTTTCATAGAAATACGTCTTCGTAAATCTATTGAGAATTAAGTTCTGAATAAAAAAAGTAAATTTAATATTTATAATAAATTTGTTGAATGTGTTATCAGATACGTAAAGAGTTATAAATGGATAAGGTTTATGTTAAAAATTCTCAATCTTATAATTTTGTTGTTTACTATAAATATATATAAGTTCCAAAAGAATATTTTATTTTATTGTTTATGACATCAATGTTTAATTCTATTTTAATGTTTAAAAGATTCACAAATTTATGTTTCCCATATTTAGGATAACATATGTATTAAATTCTCCCTTTATAGCACAACTGTATAAAACCAAATAAATCTTTTTCTGCTATATTCGAAGTCAGATTTAATCCTATTTACTTAAGTACAGTTTTTCAGTATCTCAACAAAGGTTAAATTTTATAATAATTTTACTTTAAATTAAACTTCGTAAATGTTATAATCACTTTTATTCTTGTTTATATAAGGATTTAAATACCCATTTTACTACAAATGTGAATATATATATAAAAAAGTTGTAATTATCTTTAAAATATAATAAATACACAAAATTGGTTATATACATAGATTAAATTAGTTAGATTATGAGGTGTAGAAATAATATATGATTTATGTTTGAAATAAAAAATTGTGTGTCATAAATATAGCTTCGTATTTTAGATCTATGAACTTGGACTTAGTGAATAAGTAGATATTTGTACTGACTTTTGTCGGTAATTTTTATATGAACAGACCAAGTAGACAAAAATTTCGAAACAAAATTCTCAAAATTTTAAAGTAATCTTCAGTTCTGTTAACGGCAATCGTGCTTAGGTTTTTATTTATTTTTGAAATTGTTAGATGTGAGTTTCGTATTCGTTATGTGTTATTCCGTTATTGATTAACAATACTTTCACATTTTTCATTTTTGAATAGCAGTTTAATTTCGATTTGAATTTTTCTCTTCGAGAACACATAAACTTTGCATACAGCAAAAAATCACAACTAACATTAGAAATCGAATGTGAAAAATACAAATAATAAAATAGGTTGAAAGGTTTTTAAAAAATCACGAGTTTTGTATTAATGAAAGTAAAAATAAAATGAAAGTGAAATATTTACGTATGAAAATGCCAACAATTTTAACAATACATAGTCTCAAAGTATAGACACTATATTTGCAACCGCTATGGAGAATAATGAGTTGCCTGACTGCTCTGATTTTTATCTTACTCCAATACTAAAGCTCTATTCAAATCTATGGCATAAAATAATGGCAATTTGTGTGAATTTACAACCTATAAATTCAGTCAAATAATTAAAAAAAAGAAGGATTCACTGCTTGAAATATCTGGTACATGCCTTGGTCAAGAAGTTGCGCATATAATTAAACGAAGGTACTACGAGTGATGGAAGTCGTCAACCTACTGCCGAAATCCAAAAATGGTTATCAAAATAAAAGTATTTTTTAATTGATCAAGTTTTGCTTCCTTTGTAAATTGTTATGGTTAGTATCAAAAATCCATTCTGTTGCATAATTTTTTTATTTATATTTATGGATTACAGAATAACATGATCATATGAATTTTTCTTTACATAAATTGTTTTATAAACGTACAACGAAATTAAGCAGATAAACTTAATAAACAAAAATTAAGAAATATATAAACAGTCAATCTGAAGGACATTGTATAATATATCTAAGACTATGTATTTTCCCACGTATTGAGCTATTTAATATTAAGTGGTAAACATAATACAATTCATACCTTTGTTTTTTGTTCTTTTATTATTATGAATTTTCAATTTAGATATATACATATGTTATTCTATGATCTATACTTATGTTTATGCATTTTTAAATATCACAATTAAATATTGACACACTTTTTATTTCAATTTCTTCTATGGCTGTAGGTAGGTACAACATATCATCAATATAATTTTAATATTTTGCTTTTGAGGAGCTTGTTTCTTGACTCTCTTATATTGTTTTGATTGATGTTCCGACCGTATTATGGTCATACTTAATCCACAAAATGATTTTAACGATTAGTTCATCCACTTTTGTTATTGAATTAATAAATGATTATAACATATATTATGTAGTATAGGTATGGTTGTATATAGAGTTGTATAAATGCAACGTAAATATATTTAGTATTCTAACTTGTTCAACAATTGTTCAATATGTCGGTGTATATGCATTTAAAAATGAAACGCTATACTTGAATATGTAAATTTCTAAACACATAATATTTTTACATCACAAAAACAGTAACTAAAAATGCTTTACAACTTACATATAGTGGGAAAAACTAATATTGAAATCGAAAAAAAATGTTTTTAACAATAATAACGGACTTTTGATACTGGTGTTTAATTTCAACTAAACAGGATGTGTGCAGAGAAAATATTTACAGCAAGTACTTTAACAATATTACTTTAATATAAGCACTTTAACAATAACTTTTCCAAATAAAATTGTTCTTTTCGGATGAATTTTGTACATTTTAACAAAAGCAATGAAACTTGCATGAATACATAATCTGTTGTTTTCAGTAAACAAATTAAAAAAACACATTAAAATTATGCAATATACAATCTAATACCATATTATTACAAATTAAAAAATTTGGTTCGAAACTATTATTTTTATGAATTTTCTAGTATAGATAATGGTATATCGTCATCACAGACAAATTTCTGAATTCGATTCGTCACAAGATATACAAATTAGTATGGGAGCAAAAGGGTCACTTAATTTTTACCGTTTCACATTTTCGTAAAAGAAGCAAGCGACATAGATTTTTTGAAAGGTCTTTGGTTCTAGTTTTCGAAAAACAATGTTGTCACTTGCTATTTCTGTGCAAAAAATTTAATGGGCATTTTTCTGATTTCCCATATTAAAGAATAGGAAGATTTTTATGATTTTGACCCAATTTTCGTGAAAATGGATATTTTAGAGAAAATAAAACAATTATTAATGTTTTTTAATAAATTGATGCATATAATTTTATTTATAGGGGTGTTTTCTCCATAATACAAGCAAAATTAGATGGATAAGTCATACTAATTATTTTCTAGAAACATTTGAATAAGAGTTAGTTTGAAATTTGAACATTAATTAAAATATGCTTGAGAACTAATATTCAAATGTTTCTAGAAAATAACTAGTATCACTTATCTATATAATTTTGCTTGTATTTATGTAGAAAACACTTCGATAAACAAAATGGTATGCATTAATTTATTAAAAACATTAATAATAGTTTTATTTTCTCTAAAATGTCCACTTTCACGAAAACTGGGTCAAAATCATAAAAATCCTTCTATTCTTTAATATGGGAAATCAGAAAAATGCCCATTACATTTTTTTGCACAGAAATAGCAAGTGTCAACATTGTTTTTCGAAAACTAGAACCAAAGACCTTTCAAAAAAGGTATGTTGCTTGCTTCTTTTACAAAATGTGAAACGTACTACCTTTTAGGGTCTGGACTATCAGATCTATCATATTTTTGAAACAGGTTTTTTAAATATGTGCATAATTTTTACTACTATCTAAGGCTCCCTGTTAATTTTATATTGTAGAGTTTGTAAATCTTATGAAATATTATGTTTTACAAAATAAATTCATAATATCCAAAAATTGGCAAGTCGTAGAAAGTTAATAAAAAAGCATTTGAGTGTTTTAAGTAACCGGTAAAAGTCATAATTTATAATTGAACTGAATGTTTGATTTTTTCTTTGATTGAGTACATTGGTTTTAAACTAATTTATCTCGATGCATCATGGATTGCTCAACTTACTGAACTGATAAACTGGTTTAAAGGATTTTAACTTTGATTTTCAGTCCCTCATCGCAAATCCTAAGTTGAAGAGACAAGTGATTCACTATTTTCCTGAAACGACAAATCCCAAAGACCTCTGCGAAACTACGGAATTCTGGATCAACGATGACTTTGCCGTCATGTAAGAGTTTATTTGAAACAGTATTTCTATAATATATTAGTTTTTTATCCTGTTTATTAGTCAGAAATAAGGGTTTCAGTCGTTGTTTTGTTAGATTTTGTACTACAATACCAATGCTATTTATTTACTACTCACATTGAAGTCAGTAGAAGGATAATATAATTTTTGTCTAATTTAAATAATGTTTGTCGAGAAAGGATCCATAGCTCTGACGATTTAAAAATAAAATTATGCAGATATATTATGTAGTATCAATCAAATTGTTCTATCAAATATTATATTTCGTTGAAATTATTTTAGTGGTTACGTACGTGTAAAATTGATAAAATCTGTTCATATTTTGTAAGTGAATAAATACTTGCATAATGAAATGTATTATTTGCCAAGAAAAGTATTTAGTCTTTTCTTTTTATGGATAATTTTAATATTATGGTTTTAAACATTTCGTCACCCGATTTGACCCGAAATAAATAGTTATTTGTGAATTCATTATTACACTTAGTTCGTGTTGGAAAATAATTGACAGCTATAAATAAGTAATATAAAAATGGGAAGTTTGGTTAATCTGCTAATATATCTATTTTTCGTTTTGCACGAAATATTTTTTAAACGAAGTGTATAATAATAGTAATAAAATAATTATTTGCTTATTAAATTATACATTTTTACGTAAAATTTTCGTTGCTGCTTTATTTTATGTATTAGTGTAAATATATATATATTGCTTTTATTTTTATTACTAACGTAAAATGCATGTTTATAAAAGAATGCAATGTATGTATTGCAACTTTTAAAATATGTACGTAAATTAATTTGTAGACCGTTTTATTGTTACTATTCTCTAAACAGATTTTATGTTATAAAATATAAGAATAGTACATCTGTATTGGGTATTATTTTAGAGTGGTAGCTTAATTATTTTATTATTACATTGAAAAATTGCCTGGTTATTTTATGAATTGTAGATTATATACCTGTTGCCTGTTTAACGCTGATTAAAGAGTGTGTTCCTACCATCTTCGTTAACTTTTAATCATTAATGCGTTAGTTATTATTAATTCATTTTACAGTGTATTGTAATATTTTTTGCATTCATGGAAAATAATTATCAACTGATTGGTACAGATGAGATATAATCGTTTTACTTTATTTATGATAGCAATAACAATTTATACCTGATTGCCTTAAATTGTACTTTTTGTTAAAACTTTAATTTAGTTTTGTCGTTCAGTATCACTTGTAAAATTCAGTTTTTTTATTGAAGAACAATTTATAATCGTATAATTTGTTACATAGTTATTTGTAGATTTCATTTTGCGTTGATAATATTTTATTGAGTTCACTGAAAAGGTGACCTATTGTTTTCCGGTTTTAATGGGTGTATATTTATATTTTCCTATGCGCTATATAATATAGAAAATATCTACATGTATGATACCCAAGTACATGCAATACTAAATAATGTTCAACTCGATATATTTCTTAGTCGTTTTTAGTTAAATATTAGTCAATAAGGGTATTAAGACTATAATTAATATTACGTATCAATAACGTACATATATAATAGTCAATTCCCATTTTAGTGATAATTTATTATTAAAGATATGTATTAGAAGTATATGATTATGTAATCAAAGTTAGATTTTTGTATATAAATACCGGTGTTTTCTTTTATATTATATTATATTGATTTAGGCGAGTCTAGAAAGCTATTTATCAAACTTTTTAGTGTAATATATTTATGAACTTTCTAAAGAATTAAATGACACTGAAAATATGTTTTGCTTAAACATATCCTGATTCATAAAATATAAATTAATATGTATGATAATATTTCTTTAGTAACTATGTGTATGGAAAAAATAGTTTTTAGTTTAGATTAGATAACTTTTTGCGTCGAAGGGCGAGTTTTGTTAGTTAATTGATTTTCTATCCCCTTTTGACAAGCAGCAAGAACCAGAAGCCCCAGAAGCGCGGTCGCGTGAACATGATCGGCCGGATGCAGCTTCAGACAGAGCGGATTCGAGAGGAGGAGAACAAGGCCATCATTGAGCTGCGTAAACTGCGGACTCAGGAGGGCATCATAAAGATCATCAAAATGCGGAAGCGTCTCAGACACGCGGAACTGTACACCGAGCTGGTTGAGATCTTGCGCTACATGTTCGTGCCCTCCAAGAAACTCATCAAGGAGGTTATAGAGGGCCTCATAGATGAACAATACATCAAGCGGGATGAGCACGACATGAATGTCTTCACCTACATCGCCTGAAACACGTATGACTGTCATCGATTCATCTATCGATTATATTATTGAAATGGGATTATGCTACTACATTGTCATCTATATACTTAAAATTGAAGTATTCCTCTACTACCTGATTTTCTGGGACTTGCGATGGTCTTTCTCTCGTTTGTAATTAGGTCCACTCTCGTCTCTGTACCCTGTACCTGTTTCACGGAATGAATGTCTCAAAATGGGGTAAATATGGACAATTGTGTATATGTTCACTTCACATGCCGGGTTTAGCACTTCAGTGCGCATCACATCGATAATAAATCGCCTATACGCCTAAATTACTGGCTAATTTTGTTTTCCGTTTATTTAACGAAACAGTGTACTTGTGTGTATTTAAATGTATGTATGTATTCTGCTACTAAATCGGCCATTTATTGGTTGGTTGCTTTATTTATCTTTGTTTTGTTTAAAAGTTACAAGAGAAACAACAACATTCAAAGTTATTATTGTTGTTATTTTATATACATATACTATTACTACTTCAGGGTGTATATACATATTATAGTTTGCACACATTATTTTATGCTGTAATACCCAATCGATCCCTTAAAATATTTTCTCGGAAAATTTTACTCTAACATTAAATAGGCAGTTTAGCGATACGAGTGCTTTTCATCATCAATTAAAATCTATGATTATTTTTATATAAATCTTTCTTAGTTCAGCTTGAATTTTGTGTTTAAATTATCCAAAGCTTAGGACCATTATTAGAAGCTAGATATTTTGTTAACAATATAGTAATGATGTATTCAAACAAATGTCAGAAAAATATGATAAGTGTAAGCTATTTTTCCTAAAGACATTAAAATGGTTTGCTCTATTTTCAATTTAAGAGTTATTTGTTACTTTATTTGTCAATACAGCCGAGCTGTGATTCTAGTTGCTAATACAGTTTTTATATAGCTGATTTCCAAGCCGCCTAACTTACGGGACACTTTTCATTATTAATTGTAGCTATTATTCTATTGCAGTGTCAACCTACTGTAATTATTATTAATTTAATATTATGTTCTGTAATTTATTTACACCTATTATTTGTATGCGTGTCATAATGTATGTAAAATTAATTGAAATATTCTTCCTTCGTCCATTTAACATATATTTTCTCTTTGTACAGAAAAGGTCCTTTTAGACTGATTTCGATATGATCCTGCATTTCAATATTAAATATATTTTCATAATTCCCTGTATCCAAATATTACTTACTACATATTATTATTTTACATCCCTGTAATGACTAGATATTACAAAAATCATATTATTTCTTATATCATTTTTAAATTCAGTTTCTTTACGCAACACACAAAAAGGCAATATATTCTTGATTCTGATGAAAAATTATAATTCAGTTATATTTATGTTCTTAGTATTATTTACTTCGTTTTTAATCATCGCCGAGTCAAAGCAACTTGTAAAAGAGCCTGATTTGAATTTGGTGCTGTTATAAACTTGTACACAGTAAACCCAATTAATTTCCTGTCTTAAAGTATATCTTATACTAGTATTTCCTACATTTTTCATGTAAAGCAAAATATTTGTTTCTAAAATATAATGTTCACTATATCTGCTTACCCATTTAGTAACCATTTGATTATTTAGTGTTTTGTCTGATTCGCCTACTGCCATAATAATTATTACGTACTTGTTTTAAAAGGTATTCTTGTAACTACTTTTAACTACCGACTGTGTTGAAATAAATATAATACTGCCTATTTCTTAAATCATTTCCTTTTGTTCGTTTTTACATACCGTATTTTATAAAATAAGCACCCATATTCTAAAATCAAAAAATGACATTGCCGCTTATTTTAGGTTTGGGCGCTTATTCATAACGACAATAATTGGAAACAGTTTTCAAAAATAATTAGAACTTGGTAAATTGAAAACGGGGTTATATTTTCATAATAGGTAATACCTATAAGTAAATACATATAATATAATAGTAACAGTGATATAAGCATTGAATAATATGAAATGTAGGTTATAGGTATAATAATATATTTCCGTCACATGTGTGCGCCTATGTGCGTTTATTCTTAGTTTCACATTTTGACATTGGCGCTTATTTTAGAAAATACGGTATTTCGTATTAGTATAAATTAACTGTATGTCACAGTGCTCTGCAATGTCTCTAAGAGAATACTGGAAATCGGATTAAATTAATAAGCCTCACTGGATATATCTCAATATAATCAGCTATAAAGTTACGCAAATTTCAATTGTAATTAATTAAACCGAATTTAGAGTCTAAAATTTCTGGGCGTAGACTTGTCTGAAAATGAAACCATTTGTTTACTAGACTTCGATTCTTACACATAACTTGACATTTTGAATCCATTTTCGAGTAATTATGAGTCAATTATATTGAGAATTGTTCCAGTCGTGTAAATGGTCAATAGGCTGACTCAAACAATTAGTTCACAAATGATTTTTTAAAGATGAGATTAATAGTTTTAATCGATTCGATTTTTAAAAACTCAAAATTGGCCTGAAGAATCGAATCCAAATACCACTTTAAAATAGTATATTTATATATTTTAAGTTTTAGACTAATAATTATAATCTGGTTTTGTTTTAATTAATGTACATATATTTATGTTCGAAAATATATGCATACAGTCATGTCATATTTCGCAACTGTGATTAATACTGTTGAAAAAATAATACAAATAAAATTAATTATTATAAGCATTAAATTTAAATTATATTATAAGTATACATATTTATAATTTTAAATGTTTTTCGAAACTTAATAATTGCTTAAAGTTTGTCACATTAAAATCATACTTGGTTCGAGTCACTTGAGAGCTTAGGAAACATTTTAAAATATCGAACTCTACGAAACAGAGAAGATACGGGAGAACGAGTCACTTCTGTAGTAACCGACACATATGTGTTCACACTGTGAAAGTTGTCATGCCTTAACTCGTATGACAGTACGTGACAAAACTTTCTTTTACAATTAAAAAGGCGAGATAGTTTCTTAGTTTCATTCGATATAATTTGAATGACAATGACAATGGTTTACGATTAATATGTTTAAGTGATACAAAGGATGAAAATAAAAATTGTAGTCTGAAAATACTTTCCGTATGATTATGATTAGGAAGATGCGTGAAAAGTCGCAGGAAACGATACACAGTACGCATTGTAATATTTGCATTGTAAATTTGCTATTACAGGGTGATAAAACAAAACAAACCTCTTTTATAAAAAGAATGTATCAATTCATACAATCAAAAGATTGGTTGAATAACTGCCGCGCAGCGTGCAAATTTCATCTGACTTGTTACATAATGTTAACTATTTCTATCACATGTACACATACATACATACCCCCGTCGGAAAGAAACGTCGCAGTAAAATTACAATAAATAATTTTATAATTATAATAAATATTATGATAAAAATTACA
>JAYRBW010061848.1:0-10180 GCA_036023295.1 Invenusta paracnida | reverse complement strand
AAAGAGAAACTCATGCTAAAATCTGATTGGCCAGCCTCCAAAATCGTCAGAGGTTATGTCTACAAATTTTGAGACACTCTTACATAACGAAACATTAGGTGAAGGCCGGCTGCGCCTTCAATTATATTAATTTAATTCATGTTTACCTTTATCGTAAACTGGTATATTATACGTAATCTTCAGTATTGATTCTATATAGATGGTGTCATAGCGTTTCCCATAATTGCGTTTCACAGAATTGTGTTTCACATAATTGCTTTCACATAATGCCAACTGTTTGTGTATTACAAGTAGCGTTTCGCATAAAATAAAAGCATAAGTTGTTAAACATGTTTAGTATAAAATAGTTAAACCTATATAGAATTCTTAAAATAATGTTTGGGAAGTATTACGAAATAGTCATATAAAATTCATTAAATCATTGTTTTGGAAGTAATATAATTATGAAGTCACTTATTTCGTTTATATACACCATGCAAGAATCCTTGTCTCTATATGCTAACTATTTAACTGCTATTAAATGTTGCTAAATGCAACAAAGTAATTATGTCAAACACAATTTTCTGCACGTCCTTAAGTATTGCGCAATATTTGTTGATAATTTTTGATTATGTTAAACGCAATTATGTCACACTACGTAGCCATGTAAATTATATTAATCTAATTTCTGCCACTATACCTATATACTGAATATACTGTATATTGCTGACGTTGTCATATTTTTTCTATAATTCTAATGTTTACTAGTTTAGTAATAATTTGTTGTATTATTTAAAATTTAAAGACTTGCCTGCTTAACTAAATATTCTAAGAGAAAATCCGGATGTATTAGATAATTGTAGTTGCTTTCGAACGAAATCGAATAATTTTACTCGCCTGCATGTGTGTTATTTTGACTGTTAATGCTCTACTATACACTTATATTTATACACCCTCTTTATTTTCAGTATGTGGCTCATCATCGATCGGTGAAAGAATTGACGTCATCGTTGACATCACTTCCGGTGGATCTGAAATCGGATGTTCTTTACTGACCCTTGCGAAACAGCTCGACACTGGACTCCTTGCTAGCAATCTGCGCCAATGTTCGCTGAGTAATAGCAATACGGGAGATACAACTGTTCCCTCGGTCCGAATCGATACATCTGGCTACTTTCGGGCACTCACCTCTCTGGCTATACAACAAAATGGATCACGGGCAGCTGCTGTGCTACTTTATGATAACGATTTCGGTAACGGAATCAATATATAAAACATTAACTTACTATCTGCATATATTTAATGTGATATTTTGGATGATATCTAGAGTTTCTGTCATCTCAGTCATTTCTTATACTTCCAATCTATCTTTCCTATGATACATATGTATAATTAAAAATGCGTATTTATAATGCACAAAATAGCAGCAATTGCAAAACGTAGTTTTCAACATTCAAGAAAAACGTAACAGGACTGTAACAAGAAAAAACTAGTAGATACTAATTATTTGGATAAATAGTGTAGGTGTAGGTTAGGTATAAACTATAAAGAAATTTAAAAAAATCCAAATTTATTTCACAGAAACATACATTGATTATTTTAATAAAACTACAATAACAATAATATGTGTAATTAAAGAGTATACTACACATTTTTGTTATATTCTCTTTTTTATTATTCATAATAAAATGGTTGTTATACAAAAATAAAAATTTAATATAAGCTGAAATATCCACTTTAAATATTTATAAGTTTATTGTCTGTTACTTTGCTATATTTTTGCCTATTTGTAGATATTGGAGGTCTACTGTCAATGGATAAAACGATGAATCTTCCTTACGCCTCTGTCTTTAAGTTATCCTCGACCGAATCAGACATTGAAGTATTACTGTCTACAATCACATCGAAAACTGCGACAAGTGAATTCTTATTAGCTGCCAATACTGCCACGACGGACCTTGTACTTAAATTGGCGGTTAAGTTGGGTTTTATCGGTGGTGTGTATCATTGGTTCATTGTCAATCGCGACCTTGAACCATTTTCCTGTCCTGCATGTTCAGTAGGTCACCAGGTGATGCGGCTAAGTCATACTGTTGTGAATAGCGCCCTGGGAACAAAGCTTGAGAATGCTGTTGGAACATCGATTTGGCAGGGATTAAAAACTAAAAAGGTATAATTATAATTTATTGTAAAGAACACAAAGTATTTTAAATAGATGAATTCATTATTATATGAATGACTATATATACACTAAACCAAAAAACCAAGTAGGTATTACTGACTGATTATTTTTATCACAATGCTGACATTGTACAGCCGGGTGTCCGTAAAGTTGCTTGCAGTAATTTAATCGGCATTTTATTATGCAAGTAGGTATATATCTATTGATTTTGCAATCGTATATAGTGTAATACCCACATACACAATATTATAGTCATGGATATGAAATAATCATGTTATAGTTTGGAGCAACTTCACGAGTTTATGCTCATAGCGAGTAAATATAGAGTTCAGAAGTGACCTATATGCACAAATTTGCATATACGTTGATTAATCAATTTTCTCGATCAGCAGATAAGTCGCAAATTGACACTTATTGGCAATTGACAAGATATTGACATTTCGGTGTAGATGTAGAAATATTTTAAATTAAGATGTAGGTACTATCATAGAAATTAATCAATATATACACTAATAAAGTAAAATATAAAGTATATATGTTACCTGCAATCTGTCAAATCCTTCATATTTTATACATTGCCTGGTGCATTCTGCATATTTCAAATTGCCTAGGCATTTTGAACATTGACATATTTGACAGTTTGCCTGTAACATATAAAGTATAACAAATATCTATGCGTACTATATACTTACCAAAAACATTAAAAAAACTCAATGATTTATAGTGTTTATACATATAAAAAATGAATGTTAAAACAGTCTTTTAATGATATTTTGAGTTTCCATTTTTTTGGTTTGGTGTACAATTTACAAAGGGAAACATTTTCTACGCTCAAAATTCCTCATTAAAACTTGAGATATTTACATACTACGGAAAATACATGTAATAAGCTCAATTAAAATAGTTAGTTGTTTAAGATTATAGTTGAATTGTTCATTACAAATGAAGCAACCATCTTCATTCACTAGCTTAAAAATCTTTCTTGTAAAAATGTGGTTGATCAAGAATTTTGTAGGGTACATTGGTATTTCTCAGATCCGCTGTAGCTTACATAATACAGTTTGAGAAAATAAATCAGAACAATTTGTATATATCTCAATAGTAATTATATAATGATATCAAGAGAAATCTTCGAAAGCAGTTTTCCATTATTGTCATCATATATCTTTTGCATCCGTTTCTTTTGTCAAACAATTTTAATAGCAATCCACAACGCTTTACAGCATTTTTATGTTAGCAATACCAACATTACTTTAATTTTAATGATAGCACATTAATGCTAGTAATGTATGAGAGTAATTTTCATGTAAAAAAATGGTATGAAATGAAATATTTTACAGATCAAGTATTAATGAAATTTAAGATGTAGTCTAGGTATAATGAAATACCTAGACCCAAATCGTACGCGTTATTGTTAATAATATAAATATTTAAAAAGAAATTATATTTTGCCAGACTGACATATTATCTTAAAAAGTTATCTTCATAATTAAATACGTTAATATAGTTCTTCTTAAATAAATGTCCTTATTAATGTTTAGATAATTTGTTTAGAAAATCTCATTTGAAATTAAATACAATTGTTGATATATATTTTTATTTTCAGCTGGACGTCACTTATGCCTATGAAGCCATCCGAAGTTCGGCTTTGGCAATTAATGCAACACTACAACAAATTAATTGGTTCTCATCGAATTCGAACTTTTCCTGTTATGAACCTATAGCTCATAATTCTACACGGTTATTAAGTTTTTCAAATGCTTTAAGAACCGTAAGTTACAAGTGAATTATATTTTATAATATTTTTGGTATATTATGTGTGTTTTAATTTAGTATAAAAGGTAAATATAACATTAGAAGAATAAAAAAGCTAAATAATTATGCAAAACGACAATTTTATAGCAAGTTAGTAGTTTGAAACAAAATAAAATGGTGTGCACTAAGTAGTACATATGGTGCACTAATGTCCATGTATAACAATTGTATAACTATGTTTTGAATATATATTATAGCTTAATACGAGTATATTTATTAATATATATATACATTTATATACCTTCAAGCAATTATACTTTAAAGCAAGAGCTATTTCTTTTTCTCTAATGAATAATCATTTGCTTTTTCTTTAAAGCAACTGTTTCAAATTTATAAATTATAAAAAAAAATTTAAAAATTATAAATTTCTTTACCATCTACCAATTAATTATTATCAAACATCTAAAGATTATGCTGACTGTGCTCTGCGAGACCATACTTCATAGCCGACTATTCGCTGAAGTATTGCAAAGTAACCTCCATTCTTGGCATATTTGATAAAGCTCCTTCTCGGGTTTCATGAGTTTCTTGAAAACATTCGGTGGCTAAAAAATGTCCATTAGGCTTTGTAAATCTGTGCAAAAGTCCGTATTCCTCATCGAGTGATGTTTGTCGTCTCACGTTGTAATTTTTACACGTTTAGCATCGCACGCAGCCATGAACATAACCATTTTGATGTAATGAAAGTTAACAACTGCGATTGTTTTTAATAAATGTAATAGGTCAACACCATTTGTATTATACTTATGAATTAAGGTTTACTAGCATCAATATTATGAAAGCTACTTCTGTTTTATTCATCAGGTATTCTTTTAAAGGAAGTAATTAAAATGTTTTGTCGCTTTCATAAAAGCATATTTTACTTTTACTTTTTTTATTCCTCAAAACACAAGTCATTATTCTAAAACGATAAGTAAAAACAATTGCTTCAGTTTATTTATATATATACTCCATTATATATAACTACAAAAAGTTATACCAATTATATAAACTAGTTTAGAAAAGACATATTTAAAATATATTTTTCTTTTCTACAATAAATATAACCTTATGATTGAAATACAGTATTGAAATATTGAATTAATTATTTTATTTTATATAAAATGTATTAGAAATTTAGACTTAAATTTAAATTAATATAATTATAAATAACGCTAAATTAAAATAAACATTTATATGGACGCATTTATTTTAAAGAAATTGCAGGAATTAACATACGAAAAATGTAGATACATATTTATAAAATTCAGAATTTTTAAAATTTTAATATTTTAAATACTTGCTTTATTCAAGATGGATATCAATACGGATATGTGTATAAGTTTATATAAAAATATATTAGAAAAAGTATACAGAAAAAAAAGAAAAAATTTAATACTGTATGGTATAATTTTTATTTGTGTTATATTATTTTTAGCCAAACTGACAAAAAGTGTGTTAGCTCATATCATAAAAGAATTGAAATAAGCTTCTAATGAGTTAACACATTTAAAAATATATCTGAATAGAGTTAACTTGTATTTTAATGGTACAACAAAATTAGTTTTACTTTATTTATATAGGCTTTAAAGATAAAATCGAACAGATATGTAAATCGATACGTATACATTAGCCAACATAATACAATTAAATCAAGTTATACACTTATATATATATTTTCATTTATAGTTTTTTGTTGAAAAATATGACAATGCATGTACGAAGAAATGTTGTGTAGATAAATACAAATATTTTGTAATGAGGCTAAAGAGTTAATAGGGTCTATCACACTGTTTTTGTCCAAAATAGTCACCACAATTCTTAATTATGGCCTCCAGATGACTTCTGCAGGTTTCAAACTCTTTGTAGATTTTAATGACATTGAGGGATTGTAAAAAAATATTTAAACTAGCATCGGCTTCGTGACTCGTGTTAAAATCTTGTTTACACCTGAATAGGGAATTCATAATAACTAACTAAATATCTGTCCATCAGATTGGGGTTTGGTGAAAAATTCGGGTTGCTTGAAAAGCGTAACATAGTTTTGTTCCAGCCAGTTGCGAGCAATGTGGTGTCTTGTGTCATGCTGTAAAGCGATTTCACATCCTGGAATAATATGTTCAGAACACATTCTGGAACAACATTCAGTCATCATGTTTTTCAAAAACAAAATATAACTTTCCGCATTTCTCGAACCATCATCATGTAAAATTTCTTAGTAGCAAAGGGATTTTGAAACATTTTATGCAGAGAGACAGTGAGAAATTCAATAGCTGTATAGCAGATAGCCTAGGATCAGCTTCGATGAATTCTTTAACAATAGTCCATTATCATCACCTGTTTAGTTCTCGGCCTTCCTGATCCAACTTTTATGTTTGTCTCTTCCCGGTCATATCAATTTCTTCAAAATCTGTTGAACTCTCGTAGGGCTCACCAAATTTAAGTGCTGACAAATTTAAAGCAGAAGATAAAAATGAATTTATTTAAAAAATAGAGGTTTCCATTCGAAATTAAGGAATCTAGCAACAGTTGTTTGGAAAAAGTATAATTTTATCATCTTCCGAACATTTCCAATATATGTTTAACATTTATATAAATCAATTAAAGTTTGGAGTATCTTATTGAATTTAAATAAGAAGAAGAATGTCGATTTTTAAACCTTAATCTCTCAGGCTATATATTAACTATGAGCATGAAAATTAACATGCCGATTATTATGTAGCGACACTATACAATTAAATATTTCTACGCCTAGGAGGCAGTTGTCTTTAACATTCTATTTGAGCATTAGAATAAATTGAGATAAACGGTATACGCATCATGAAGTCAAGATTTTTACCGTATTTGTTTAAGCTATAGCAGAAATGTTGCCTATAACTAAACATTAGGAAAACATAAATATTTTAAAATGTTTTTTTCTTAGTTATCTTTTTATTTATTCTTAATAGAGTTTATTTTATAAACACTTCTCTTAAAATTATTTTATGTGTTCTAGTGGATATATTGCTTCAGCAACCAGAGGGAAGTTAATGCTTTCATAATTGTATTCAAATGTTTAAAACTATCTAACATATATTTATGTATGTATATAATGATAAAGTTATACTTATTCCTTTTTGTTTTACAAATTAATTGTATATATTTGTAATGTTTATACTCATTCCGGTTTTGTTATTCTGAAATTATTTTTGATAATATATGTTCCTTTTATTAATATTTTTAATTAATGTTTTGTCTGAAGAAATCTAATAAAATAGCATTAAATATTACTTATTTGGAAACTATTATTTTTTTACTTTTTTATTTATACAATTTTCTTTATTTTTTAACTTTCAGATGCCAAGTTATAGAAGTTTAATAGGCGATATTCAATTTGATGGTCAACTTTACAATACTGATCTAAATTTAGATATATCTATGTGTCAAAAGACTGGATGTACTTCAAGTGTGAGTATGTTGTATGTTGTATTATATGTTTGTGTTCGTAGAATATATATCATTTTCTATATATTTGAATAGTTTTATATTTTTGATATACATAATAGTGTTTGGTCTTTTTTGTCTTTTTATTGTCAACATAAAGTAATCACATTACTTTGTTTATAGATATTGTCTTTTTAAATATATACATATAAGTCATAATGCTTTCAGTTAGGCTGTCTTTAATGTTTATGATCTAATTCAGATGCTGGTATGTGGATTATCGTATAATATGGTGGCTAATGTTATGCATGCAGGATATCTAGGCTACACTTATGGAATGCCTATAAAATTTATGCCAACATAAAATAACTGTAATTCTACCTTTTAATGTTTTAATGGTATTATTTAGTAAAACGTTAATAGAGAAATTTATGTACATAGCAAAGTTATATATTTGATAGTATATAACCAAATAAAATAGTACCAAATAAAGGACAAGATAATAAAGTTCATAATGAATAAATAAAATATATTTCAACCAGTTTCGTCCGAATAATACGGAACACGAGGATAGAGAGAGAGATTAGAAAAGGTTGAGAAAATATGACTGTCGTAATTGCGTAAGACAGTACTTCCTAAATGCTTTCTTCTTTGATTAGTAACCAGTCTGATAATTCCACAGTTATTGTTTTTCCTTTTGTCGATCACTCTTCAGTCCTTCTCAAACATAAATTAAAACGCTTATTCAATAATCTAAAATTTCTGTTTAAACTAGCTTTTAAATCATTTTAACTAGCTCACTCAGTATTTTTCGCTTAAAGATCGTGTTCCTCTTGCTTTAACATCTAGTGTTATTTACTAATTTAACTGTTTTGAGAATGGTGCTAGGCAAATAAGTCAAACTAATCGCCTACTCTTCACTAGAATTTCTGAGCATGACTCACCGTCGAGAAATTCGGTTCTTACTTCACACTGTATTTCATGTAGATGTTCCTGTAATATTAATAACTTATTTATTTCAGATACTGTCAATAATTTTCTAGATCTTTCCATAAATGAATATGGAATATGGATCCATTAAATATAACTAACACATTCTTAATAACTCTCTTACGCAATTAGGACAATCTTATTTTCTGAACCTTTTCTAATCTCTCTATCTTCGTGCTCTCAGTTTTATGTTTGTTCTGTATTCTCATTTATTAGTATTGTTGTAAATTTGAATGTAAGTTGTACTCATCAATGAAACCTATATAACAATTATTTCTTGTATAATATACTAATTATTATCTTTCTTGACGATGTCCGTATTATTAGGACAAAACTGGTTGAAATATATTTTATTTATTTACTACGAACTTTATTATCTTGGCTTTTTATTTGTTAAATATACAATTTTTTCAACTGTACAAATAAAATAATAATATTAGCTAATGGAAAGAATATATTTCTTTATATACTCGTAGTAGAATTTACAAACTTTTTTTATAAATGATGATTCATATATGCGTAAGCTCCTGTTATTGAGTATTTTAACATGTTTAAAACAATCTAAATACGTAAGAAAGTAATTAGAATGTATTCAGTACGAAACAGTGATTTTGTGCATTATTTAATACCAACATTTTCCAATATTTCAGTGTTGTATTTAATATTTAACATAGATAAGTAAAAATAAATATAAAAATAATACTATTATAAATAACAATTACTTTGTTATAAATTTATGAACGATCCCTTGGTACATAAATGAAGATATTAGATGCACTGGGCTTAGGTTAGACATCCAAGACAGATCCTATAATCAATTATGCACAATTTACATAAATATTACTTGTTTTTCATTTCAGTAATTAAGAAATAGTTTACCGAATTAAAAAAAATGAAATTTAAACAACAAAAATTATGTAAGAATTTTAATGTTTATGTGCGCCATTCAAACACGTGGTGCATGAAAAGTGAGCAGATTGTTTTAATTTCATGGGTCTGATATTGATAACCATTTAACTAATACATTTATATGAAATTTGGAACAATTCAATGAATTATTGAATAATATATTTTTTATAATTGATAAAAGTCCATTAAATGATATTTTAAGTTTTTTAACTCTAATTAAAGGATTCTCTAAAAGTTTGCTAAAAATTTGTTAAACTTTTTAATAATTCCTTAAAAAAATGGCAAAAGTTCTCTAAATTTTTAATTGATTTCCTAAAAATGTTCTAAATGTTTTTTAAACTCCTAAATTATTCGTTAAATACTCGTGCAAAGTAAAAATAAAAGTTTATTCGTAGAAATATACATTTTGTTATAACATGTAGAATATCTCACTTTTGGGGGAGTGATTTAGATATTCTTCTTGCTTACTACTCTTGTCTTATGTATTTATGTCAAATTTAAGATATGAAGAAGAATATCAAAATTTTAAAATTTGGTTCAAACTCCTAAATTCAGTCATCATCAGATTAATCAGGTGATACCTTTTGTACATAGATCATATGTAGACAAAAATTTATTTGACCTTTAAAATTCTTAAATGGACCAAAAGAAACTAGGATATATATTAGCTGTCGATCACCGAATCGAGTGTTTCGAATCGAAAGTTTTGAGAGATGATCCGCTGATCCGGAGATGCAAACTACAGATATTTCTTCAAGGGATCGCTTTCGACAAGACGACCAACTGACGAGCATCGTGCAATTGGGCATAGAGAAGCAAACAAAGCGCAGAATGTAGTGGAATATTTAGTTGCTCCATTTCAAGGATCCGGAAGAAGCATTATCGGCGACCGTTTCTTCACAA
>JAYRBW010061847.1:0-10180 GCA_036023295.1 Invenusta paracnida | reverse complement strand
CACTATTAGTTTCCCGGACAAAATAGGTCGAAATCAAGCCAAATAAATATATAGTAATGTATTATGCATTATTATACCAGCCAATAATAGATAGCTAGCGACTTTATTTGGCACATTTAACAAACAATTTTACCGAATATGCGAAATCTACAAAACGTAAATCAATAATTAAGATTTTAACTTAGTTATGACGAATAAATTATATGAATATGTACAACATTGTAAAAGTTTGCTAAAAACGTATATGTACTGAGTTTATATGTTTTAATATATATATTATATGAGAATAACTAGACACAAGATGAGACTACCTTTATTATATATATCAATAGTCAGTATGAATTTAGAATAATTGGAAGGAACGATTTAACTTATTGCATTATTAAATTGTCAAATTTGATTACTGTATGCAAAGAATTCCGTATTTCACATTTGATTGCCCTATTTCCAAAGGTGGTGTCCACTAAAAATTTGATTTTATAATTGGTGTACGTGTGTTGAATTTTATCTCTTTGTACACATTTGCTGTCCACTAAAATTTTAAACTCATAACTGAATGAGTGATTTGATCTGATGTTCATTCAACTTTGATTGGAAAAACCAATATTATTGAAACATTTCCATAGTTTTTTTCTTTTTCGCTACGTTATCAAAATGTTCTTTATGATTTAAAAAATTCCTCTTCTGTTTTTTGTTTCAAATTAAAAATTAAGTAAAAGTCAATAAAAGTTAACTGATATTCTGCTCTTCACAACAAAATGCATGCTTACTTGAATTCTCTCCAGCTAGATAGCTCGTTAATCAATAATGCAGACGCGCGGATACTTAGCTCGCGTTTGCTTAAATTGAATAAAACAGTGAATATGAAATTGAATTTAATGTCTTTAATATTAAACTTTAATTGCGTTTATTTAATTAAAAATAGGAATCAGACCGATTATAAGAAAATGATTGTGATCAATTGGAGGGTAAATTACTGCAATGTGAAATATAAAAAATAACTATTCAATAAAAAGAACGTAGATATACATTCGGTGCAATTAATCCGAGAAGTGATGATGAAGAGGATAAACCGTGAAAGACGAGTCATTATTAAAGGAATAAAGAATTCAATCTTTCTGGTGTGTTAAGATGAGGAAGAGAAAGACAGCGACGGTGAGGTAACAATTTGGGAATGCGTGAGTGACGGACATGTTTGGTGTTTAACCTCTTCATTACGGCTATGCTAGACAAAGTTTCTCAAAAAAGGATCACTGAATAATTAGTAGCCATGGTAATGAAAGGCTCTAAAAAGGAGGAAGACGAATTTTCCACGAATAACTGTATTTTTATCGTTTATATATTAACATCTATTGCAGCTATTAATATTAAATTTAATACATTTTAACCATTTTCGAATGGTGCACAAAAAATAAAAAATATTTATGTTTTTTTATGTATTTAAAATAAATGGTAAAAATAAGTAATTTGAAAGCAAATTTTCTAAATTCTGAAAAGTCGATTTTAATTCATAGAATCGTCCGGTGTTGAAATGTTATTATATTTTAAATCATAAATATATCCGTGCAATATTTAAACAGTTTTATATAATGTTATTAAAGATAAAACGTTTACATTTTGAAAGGACAATTAATCACTCGGAAGTTAATATTCATTGTAGCTCTTAGTGGCCAGCTGACTGCATTTTGATTGGATGAGTGTTACATCGAGCTCTCACACTTCCCTCTAACACTCGAGCTCTACAGTCATGGCCAGAATGAATGGCTCACCACCATGTTTATCATCTTTTGAAGTTTTTTAAGGAAACAAAAGGTTATTATTGACATATAGTGAAATACTACCATGTTTTAGTAGAAGCATTTAATAACACATTATTATGCTACGATGTCTTCTGATTAATTCATTTAAATTGGTATTGACAGCTTTTCTGATAAATATATAACAATATGCCTGTTAATATTGGTGTCTATTTAGCGTTATGCCTGGTAATAGAGTTTTACGAGAGTTGCATGCACATTTATGGATTTTACACGAAGAAGGTTACAGCACATGAGCAATAGCTGGCAAGCTATAATTGACTCAAAGAACTGTGTCCAGGACAATCAAAACTTCCAGATATCTGGCAAATGGTTTTGATAAACCTAGCGTTCGTTTGATAGGCACCTTTAAGGGCACACAGCTCCAAAAGTCGTCAAGGAAGTCATCTACTTCCATTCAAACTGGACTACCACAAAGTAACAAAGTTTCTAGCCAGAAAACAATTCGCAGGAGGCTGTTTTCTGCTGGTTTGAAATCGTACATACCTGCAAAGAAGCCAAAATTGTCAGCTAAGGACATTGCTTACGTTTGGCCTTCTCTGGGAAATATCAAGAGTGGACCACTGGCAGGCCGTTATCTTTTTAGATGAAACGCAGGTTTTACAGTTTTATGCATTTTGTCGATACGTAAGACGGCCCAGCAACAAAATAAACAATTGGCGTTACATTGTACCCACAGCAAAAAATACACCCAATGTCATGTCAGGGCTGTGTGTGCTTGGAGGTGCCTATCAAACGACCGCTAGGTTTATTGAACTCGGGCCTCTTCGTCAATCGGCTAGTTGTTCCCTCATAGGCTGCTATGTAACTAAAATTGTAAACTATGATTTTCCTATTATGAATACAGCTGTAAATGTAAATTAGATTTATCTGTTAAGGAATCTATTATTTCCTAATCCGACATTAAATCGTAAATTATATATTTATGTCTCTTCTTACGTTTTAAAATTCTAAGTATTAAATGTGATCTCTATTCAGTAGTATTTGATCAGTTATATTTTGTATTTATACACTATTGTGTGGATTCACAAATTCTTTCAGTCTGATGATGCTGTTTGTTGCAGCAAAACATGCTTCTATATACGAGTATTGTTTTAATGGCTGCTGGGTTTTAGAAATCAATTAAGACCACCACCCAGTTATTAGCAATAAACAAAATTGAAATATTATCACAACTAAAATTGCAGACAGTTAATTACTACATAGCTTTAGATTTATAATTACCGGGTTAAAAAATAAAAATATAATTAAGGAAATAAACGTCCCCAATAGTTAAAACAAAATAAACAGTCATATTGATGAGCGTACACGTTTACACGCTGTCTATAAAAAAATGGAGTAACTATATATTTAAAATGTTTACTATGTGAAGTATAAAGGTAAGGATATGTTATAAATCTACAGTGATTACCTCATGAACATTTATAAAAATTATGTTCGAAAATTCCAACGTTCACAAGTTAAGCTATCACAATTTATATAAAATTAGATGCCGATAGTAATTCCAATTTTTTAGAAAACCGCAGCTATCTGTGATTATATTTCTTACAAGACACAAATTAAGATTGAATAAGCATCACCACTGTTATGAATTAAAACAACTTATGTATCTTTATATAATTCTAAATAGAAAAAAACACGCCGATAATTTCCAATAATAATAGTATATTGTCAAATCCATTATGAATTATGTTACGTGCATTATTGGTTTATACAAAATGTTATGATTGGTTACGTGCATAGTACATCACAAACATATGATAGATTACGTGCATGGTAGGTTACAAACTTATGTGATAGGTTACGTGCATAGTAGGTTACAAACTTATGATAGATTACGTGCATAGCAGGTTACAAACTTATGATAGATTACGTGCATAGTAGGTTACAAACTTATGATAGATTACGTGCATAGTAGGTTACAAACTTATGATAGATTACGTGCATGGTAGGTTACAAACTTATGTGATAGGTTACGTGCATTGTAGGTTACAAACTTATGATAGATTATGTGCATAGTAGGTTACAAACTGTTATGATAGGTTACATGCATTGTAAGTTACAAACTTTTATGATAGATTACGTGTATAGTAGGTTACAAACTGTTATGATGGATACTTTCGTGATAAACATCACTTATGATAAATATTCGTCCAGTCTGCTTACCGTATTACGGCACCATACTCTTATCGATACTTGTGTTCTCTGTAAAAATTTAAAACTGTGAAAATTGTTTATCGAGGTGGTCATAGAGCGGTCGTATCTTAGTATATTTATCTAACCCAGTTAGGTTTGTATTATTTTCAAAATACAGAAATTTCTTAACCCTACGAAAGCGTTCTTGAGACATCGTCTTTCCAACAAGGGGGCAACTTAGATCAGCTGACGTTGACCAGTAGTAATCTTCTGTAGGCAAAGAGTGGCAGCCACTAAGTAAAATGTTTCCCAGGGTGCGACTCAACTTGACAACAGTCATTCCGAACTCTGAGTTATTTTGTAGAGCATACCTATGTATTTATAAAGTTGACGATCATGGAATGTACTCTGGTGTAAAATATAAACTGAATAGCTCAGACGGCATTTTAATCATAAGCTTCCACAGATAATCAATGCAGATTGCACACAAAATCTATTTATTAACTTTATTTCTTCAGGTTTCCACAGATATCGATACAGATGGCACACAACATCAGCGATCAACTTGAACCAGGCACAAAGTTGAAAGGTGAAAGAATTGAAATAGAAAAAGTTCTAGGACGGGGATCATTTGGTACTGTGTATCATGCTAAGGACCTCGAAACCAGGTATCTATGCCATCTTTTGAAAAACTTTGTGATACAAAGGAAAGTCAGAAAAATAAAAAAAATAATGTAAAAATGCAAACCTTGACTAGAAAATAATATCATTTTATTTGATATTTTTCAATTTTTTATATGTGTAGTTGCAGAAATCAATTAACCGCCACTTAATTCTTAAATATGTTGTGCCTTTGTTGAAACAACCGAGTGTAATAAAAACAAAACGAATTGTTTTCTCAAAATGAATGCATTTGCTTAGGTTAAATTGTAGCAAAAACTAAATTTAAATTAATGAATGAAACATAAACTATAACGTAAAACTAAAAGTAATTTGTGTAATCATAATTTGACTCAATAAATGTCATTACATTAATAAATGTATATATTTCTATAATTAAGTCTATATACCTTTTTATGTTCCTTTACAATTTTTTATTTTATTATTTCGTACAAGTAATTTGTATATTTTAGTGCAATAAACTCACATTTTATATAACTTGATATAATTTGATCAATACATTTACTATTTGACTGTTTCGACAAAAATTAAATAGATATAATCTGCATAATTAGCACTGGATCATCTTGATGGCAATTATATACAATATTTTAAGAGAAAAAAATATATTTGTAATGGAAATTTATGCTATTTATGTACATACTACACTATCACACAAAATATTAGTTCTTAATAATTATTTCTGTATTTATCTTTATTTTTGAAGAGAAAATTTTGCGATCAAAGAAATTAGAAATGTGCAAATTGATTCATTCGACGAAGTATGGCGACTCTATAAACTAGGAGGTGAATATGTCGTTGACCTGTTGGATCACTTTTTCCAGAATAACAACTTATACATAGTGATGGAGCTTTGCGAGGTATAAAACACTTTCCTCGTTTAAATTTGAATTATTTCGTTTTTTATTTAGATATTTATGTGAAATATGGTGTCATCTTTATATGTATTTGAATTTTAAAAATATTAACCTTTTTTGTAATTTGTAATAAACTTTTTCATTATTTTAATTGCAAACTAAATATATTATACAAAACATTGATGTACATTTTTCAAATTAGTATTTTTATAATATTTAATTTTTGTGCTTAAACATTAATTGTTTTTATAATTGATTTATTATTACAAAGTATATTTTACAAAGTTATTAAATGAAAATAATATTTTTTGTCATTAATAGTATATATAAAATCTATTTTATTCCATTTTTTAAATATAGGGAGGAACTCTTCACAACGTCATTCAGAAATCTTTTTTCATTTGTAAGAATCGAATTAGTGAAGAACGCATTTACGATTGTTTCAGTCAAATTGTCCAGGGAGTCCACTTTATACATTCGAAGGATATTTGGCACAAAGATTTGAAACCTGCGCAAGTTCTATTATTATTAATGACATCACAATATATAAAAAGCTACTGCATTTTGTTTGTATTATTTATATTTATTAGCAAAAATTAAGTATAGCAAGATACAGTACTTTTCATATATATTAGACAAACTTACTTCTTTTTAACTTTATGTGACATCTCGGCACATATTTTTATTTCAAAGTTTCCAAAATAATTCATATTAAACACAATCGCAAGTAACTGTCGTAACATAATTAAGAAAAGTAATAATATATAATATGTTAGTTTCGTACTACTAAAGTAAATTACTCCCAATAAGTGGAGAGCTACCTGTGTTACATTTGAGTGGTAACAAGCTGGCCAAACTTCTTTCTTAAAAGTAACTTACATTCAATACAAATTCTGATAAACAGTTAATAATGGAAAGGACCGGCCATCACAGTGATATATCTATCTGCCTTAAGGAAAATAAATTTAGTTCAATATTGAAGACACTTGCTTCAAAATGACTGCTGTTGAGGTTTTTCGGCTACGATCTATAACTTTAGAAATACTAATTATGCTGAAGAATCAAACGAATAACAATCTTGCGTTTCACAACAACTGTTGCAAATTGTTCATTGCATTTTGTAGTCTCAATATCTCTGAAAAAAAAATTGTTTTTTCTTATTTACAAATCGCTAAAATGTTTTAAAGTTTATGATAATTTAAATATTCTCATAAATCGGAGTATTTAGTCGTCAAATAAAATTGTGATTTAAGTTTAATACACCAACACTTTTAATATATTTTCACTTGAAACTGCAGGTATAATACGCTGCCATCATCTATCAAATACATCTTTGTGGAGTAACCTTATAATATTGCAATAATAACCAAACATTTAAATATAGTATTACAATTAAGCGATTTATTATGCTACATTTGTATTGCTATTAAATTAGTAAACAAGCAACAATCTTTAATAATTAACTCGTTCAAAATATTCTTGATAAGTCCAAAAACATTGAAAACGTATATTTATAAATGTCCAATAATATATTCTAAGCGTATTTGTTATTCAACACATCTTTATACTCTGCGATCCAAATCAATAACTACTATATAACATTTCCGTCATTTTTCACTTCGATTATTAAAAATATGAACAATAATTAAAGTTTCGTTTACTCAAACAATAAACGATAATACTACTTTCCCTAAAATCAAAATGCATTCTTCTAAATTGTTTTGTAAATCCAGAGATGATTGTAATTCATTAAAATCACTATAAAGAATGCAAAATTATTAATTCGATAATGTTAAAATATATTTAATAAAAAAGGTAAGAATTAATCCAATAAACATTTATTCCAAACATGTTTCAACACAATGTGTCATCATTAGTTTACACGAACAAAAATAAACAAACACATGTTACTAAACAAATACAGCAATAGTTTGTTTAGTTACAATAATTTGTATATTTTTGTTCATTTAATTTTTTACATTGTTTACACTTTTGAATTTTTTGCTACTGATGATGCCACATGGTGTTGAAACATGTTTGGAATAAATGTTTATTGGATTAATTCTTACCTTTTTTAGCAAAATATTGGTTTCAAATAACAAAAAAACTTTTTTTTGAGAAGAAAAGTTTTGTTAAATGTATTCGAACAATAAAACTCAAATCAATTTTTACAGGAACGATTAAGAATATATACAGTTTACATATATTTACATATTTACATATATTTTTACAATATATACATATATAATAAACAATTTGGTAAATATTTTGTGTCTGCATAATATAAAGAAATAAATTAAGGCTCCACGACACATAATTTAATTTATAATGCCAATATTTCGATACAGTGTATCTTTTTCAAGGCAGATGACAGAAGTGAGAACAGTACAGAAAAATATAACTAAAATACACGAAACTCGCTGGGGATCAATATACTAAGACAAAGTTAGCCAAAAAAAACACAGGAAGCATAAAAGTACGACACAGGCGAAGAGAAAACTAAAACACATCTACAAAACGACTCTACACGAGAACAGACATACATACATAGAGAGAAATGAACAAGCTATTACAGCTTATACAAAGAGAACATTTTATAAACACAGAAATTAAAAGAATGGACAGAACACAATAATAATCAAGAATTGCGAACAGTAAAATAAATGGCTGGAATGAAAGTGTCACTACTCTTATTAAGAGATTTTTTATTGGAAGCAGTAAAATAATTCTATAAAATTAAGCGTTTGTGGTAATCTGCTTCGGTCGCGAGAACAGTAGTCTTATTAAAATCGATACGATGACTGTGAACAAGTGCATGTTCAGCTAACGCTGACTTCTGTGGATGAAGAAGACGCACAGCTGCTTTATGTTGGTTTATTCTTGTTTCCAAGGCATTACCTGACTGGCTGATATACGATTTGTCACAGTCCCTACTTTTTGTTGGTAGTTTTAAAGAAACTCTGATTTTCGCTTTTTCTAGAGCTCTTTTTATTTTTTCCGATATACCTTTTACGTATGGAAGAAATGCGAAACCTTTGTACTCTGGAGGGGGTGCGTTCATATCAAGTCTCTGAGAAGCATCGTGAAGAGCGGTTGCTGGAAATCCATTCTGTCTTAATACGGTCACTTAAACATCACACGTCTACTATCCCGTCTGAGGAAAAAGACAAAAGAAAGGAAAATAAGTTGATCTATGCTGTAATAAGACAGAATGGATTTTCAGAAACCGTTTGCAGGAATTCATAATTTTTATAAACAGTCATATGCAATAATTTGTTGGTGTACATTTTTATTATATGTTATTTTTATAAATATCTCTTTACAGGAATATTTTATTAAAAGGAGACATTTGGAAAATCGGAGATGTTGCAACATCTCGATATGCAGATGCTCAAACTAATGAAATGGCAAGTCAATGTTATGCTCCCCCAGAGAAATTTGATGGATTCGATTGGTCTGAAAAAAGTGAAGTATGGTAAATAAAACTATTTTTTTTACTAATTTTTGTTATAGTTTTATATTTCAAATAACATTATTGAGGATGTTATCACTATTATTTGGACTAAATGCAGTCTACTATATCACAATTTGTGCATACATTCGGCATACAATGTTCATGTCTGTCGAAATATAGTTCACTTAATAAAAAAGTTTTATCAGTGTAATCTCCCTAAAAGAAACGAATTATAAACCAAAGAATGCTTGAATACTTACACGTGTCTAATTAATTTTATATGATAACATTAATTATAACGATTTTTCATAAATAAATTTCACTACATTGATAAAATTCGTTTTTATACACATGTAAGTATAATGTAGAAAGATTTGTTTCTAACAGCTAATTACTTTATTTATTATTAGTGTTTTACCATTGTCTGTTATATTATATTCTGTATATTACGTGTAAGACAAAATTAACTTACTCTAGGTATGTGCATTTTCTGAATCGTATAATCGTGTAATCTGAAAATAATAAATGTAATAACTATATAATATTTGTATTTATTATTCAATGTGTTTAGTTCAGTTTAAAATGACTTTTTAATCACAATTGCTTTAAACCAACATAACTTTAGCGATAAACATTCTAGAAATATGTTGCTTTCGGACAACGATAATGTTCAATTCTAACATATTATGTTATATATTTATAAAAGTTTTAGACTAACTAATTGCAGATATTGTTATTTTGATTGCTTCGATTAGCAACATATATTTTTATAAGATTCAAACGAATTATTTGTGTGACTTTTAATTTATAACAATGAAAATATGTGTGTATATATATAAAAAATATATAAGTATATAAGAATGTGTTCTACTTTTTAATGTGCAAAGTTTCAATTATTAAATATACAAATAGTATATCAATTGACCCTGAAATAAATAAATACATCCAGATATTTTGCATGTTGAGACTGCAACTGCAACTGATACATTTAAGATTTCGTCCCTCTCTAACATTATCATTAAATGGGACATTAATATATTTCAATTTTTGAAAAATATATCAAATTAATTAATTTAGTTTATCCATCATTAGCTTTATTATGTACATTTAAATAAATTAATAAATTGTATATTATTTAACCCTTATAATGATAATGTATAATTATATACAAATATGTTGGTTCTCTCCGTCTCGTCTACAAATTACATGGGCACATTTTGTAACTATTGCGTTTC
>JAYRBW010061846.1:0-10181 GCA_036023295.1 Invenusta paracnida | reverse complement strand
TATTACAGGAGTGTCTAACCCATAAAACACTAAAACGGTGTTACCTAATTTACACCAAAGGGTGTTCAAATTTACTCCAAAAAGGTTTCGAATTTACACCAAAAGGGTGTCAGTATCACAATAACACCAAAAGGGTGTGTAACACGAAAAACAGTGTAAATTTTACACCGTTTAATACCTTTACAGTGTTTTGGTGTTTTTCGTGTTACACACCTTTTTTGTGTAATTTAACACGGTTTTATTAACAGTGTACTATATATTATATTATGCGAAATATTTAATTAGATCTAATACCTAAAATATGTGCAATATTTTCATATTTATTTGTTGCCGAGATACATAAATATATATATTTACTGGTTATACAATACACATGTATATATAATTTATGTACTAAAGGCTAATGAGATATTATTAGGTGTATTTTTAAAGTATATTCTAAAATCATGAAATAATATTCTATATAATAGAACTGTGGTAGAGAAAAAATAAATAAAAACAATCGTAGGATCATTTATTTTTAAATATTTTTGAATATATACAATATTCTCTATCAGGAAATTTAAAAGTGCGTACAAATGTAAATATTTCAGATTAAAATTATAAATTACAATTACAAAAAATTTAACAGAACTCAATTCTCACTTCTTGTTTTAATCTGTAATTTATATTTTGCATGTAACACAACTTTAACATTTCCTGATGAAGAATATATATATTCGAAAACGTTTGAAAATAAATGAACCTGCAACTGTTTAATTTTCTTTTTAAATGTAGAGATACTATATGAAACATATACTATATGAAACATAATACGAGTGCGTTTACTCAGCATTATATAAAACCCAGATAGATGTCTATTAGTATTGCTAATATGCAAAAATCATAATGTTGCCAAACTACATAATTATTGTAGATAAGCATCTATTAAGCAATGGTGTAGTGCACTAATAAAATATTTATTTTGTTCGGCCTATCTGCTTTAGGTAGATATAATTTCTATCTATTTATTTACTAACTGGTGCTTTTGAATATACTTTTCTTAATAAAATTAGTTTGAAATGCATATATTCAAAACAACCTATATCTGAAATAATAGCAAATATATAATAAAATTAAAAAAACTAAATTTAAAAACATATACTCTAACTCTAACTTTCCTTAGCAAAAACTTTAATGTGCGTTTGCCAAACTTTGTATAAAATCGAGATAGGTGTTTTTGATCAGGTAAGTTAAATTGCATCGATATTATAAACATGATCATTTTGTTTCTTGCTATTTACTCGAAAGTTATATAAAATGTGTACAGTTTTGATGGCAAAATATTGTTTTTTCCTGCAACCTACCTTAATTAAGCTTAGTGGGTGGCAGAGCATGTTTGTAAGGTTTATATTATAGATAACAATTTTAGTTAATAACAAACAGATTTATACCATAAAGGACAAATATTATCTATGCTGTACTCACAAATTATTTTGACCTAAAATTTATGTAATAAAAAAAAGTAATACATATTTCAACAAAAGTAATAGAATACTATTTTGCTATTATTTAGTCATAACACTGAAGTAAAATGTACAGAATATCTAAATTGATAATATATTACAAAACGCTACCAAATGAAAAAATACATAATCGATTTTCAAGATGCATTTGTTGAAAATACATATACTTATAGTAACTATATAAATTTCAATTATTCAGATATAAAAAAATAACGAATTAAACGCTTTAAGGTTGTTTCCAAAGTTTAAAGAATCTCGATCAATATATACTTAGATATGAGTAATATTTTTGTCTAGAATATAATATTTTTGAGTAATAATAATTTACCAAAACAAAAAATATTAAGGCACCCATATATACATTATCACAAATGAATGTTTTATTAATCTAAACTTTTGTTTATGTGTCTAGATAATATAAATAATTATTTACAGGATATAAAAACATTTTGGAGTCCATACGTTTCTGATTTTAATTATTATCGAATCAAAATGTTGATCAAATGCTTCGATAATGGTTATAATGGAATTAAAAAATTCAATTTCAATAAATTTTATGAGTTGAAACTATTTTTGTTCATAAATGATCATTATATATAACAATAATATACAAAAGTATATTTTCAAAATTTTTCTAAATACTAATTTTGTGTGCTAAATATGCTAATATGCGGTGGGGAGGGGTTGGGATAGGCAGCTACTCAGCATCTTGCACTTTTCCGCTTATGAACAGCTCTGGCATAAAGAGTTACCAATAATATACGGGTCTATATAACATGTTAATGATTACAATTAGTTCAGACTGCGTAATTCATTAACATATGAAACGAACAAAGGTTAAGCTTTCCTATTAATATTGTAAACTCTTATTTAAGTGAGCTTCCCCTTAGAAATTCCTGAGCAGTCAGTGTATATGTGTCCCTAAATTCTCCAATCAGAAGCTTCATCCTTGCTCATATTCTACCCTCAAATCAAATTGACTACCCTCCTAAACATCTCTTAAGATGACATCCTATCTGTTTCTATTTATAGTTTTTGGTTACGTCAATCTCTGGCAAATAATTTAGTAAGATACGCAGTAAATGTGGAATGGAGGCTTTGTGAAAGTGGAGGAATAAACGTATGAACTGGACTCACATACATCATCGATAAACTCAAAACACGAAGGTAGGTGTTTCCTGATTTCAATTCTGAATACGAAGTATATACGCAATATTATAAGTTTAATCAAATTAATCATTATACATGTGTCGTAATTTTAAATCCATTATTCACATTTTTATCTAAAAAATTCTAATTACCAAAATTAAAGACATGTTGCGAATTCATTTATAAAGTATGAAATAGTGTGAAATCCTTGACAACATTTTTTTTAACTTAAAAAAATATACATAAATAACAGTCATCAATATGATGTAAATCTGTAAGTTTTGGCTTTTTTATTAATTCTATTAATATCTGCTCATTATTATAACAACTTCGTTAAATACTTAATTTTATTATTATTTCCAAACAAAATTATAGATGTATAAAAAAAATTGAGTGATTTGGTTCCAAATTTAATAAAAAGTGTTTCTTAGTTTTATAGTAATATTCCATTGTTCTAGATTTTCGAAGAGTGTTTTAAAAATTACTTTGGTATTAAATGCGAATTAAGTGATTTTTACTTAAATATATTCTGTACAGTGTATGTGTTATTTTATAAGATAATTTTAAAATATAACAATAATAAATAATATATTACAATAATTATAAAATACAATTATTGTTATTAAAACTGAACACTTCGAATAAAATTATTATTTTATTATATTATCATTATATATTAAACAAAAAAAATCGTATTTTATACTAATTTATGTACATAAAAATATCTAAATGAGAGTGGATTATAGTATAATGTATAGTTTGACCGATTTAAATGTATATATATTTTAAATGTAGGCACAATACAATTTTAACTATTTACGAGCAACCAATGATTTCAATTCACAAAATGCCTTTTCCTACGCACAATTTGTTTTAATATAAATGAAAAATGAAATACTTTAAGTTGATTTAGTAACAAATATCCTGGGAATTAAAATTTTAATCACTCAAGTTTTTTTAAAATTGCAAAAGTAAATTATTCTAATAAGTAATTAGTAACACATTTTAACACCAATGCATCACTGGTATGCAATAAATTAGTAACTTATCACAACAGAATATACATTAAAAAACTTACCGCTTACGCATATAGTCTTCTATATATATTTTCTTTGGGAGAATTAATAATATTATTATAAGAAAGATATGTTTATCATGAATAATATCAAAACATTTTTTATTCAAAGATATGTGATTAATTGTAACACATTTTTTCAATTTCACTGAGCGTTATGTCCAATGTAGCGCTTTTTGTTGAGTAGGTGTACTGCAATACATTATTCACACATACATGTTATATGTTATGCTTGAAATCATGGAGTAGTGAACATAAGAACAAAATAATTGTTAATTTAAAACTTTATTCATATATAAATATATCTTGATAAAAAAATTAAAGGTATCAGCATATCTGATATAAAACTAAAAACGAATTAAGACAAAAATGATTTATTCAAAATACTCGGAAGTAGTCAATTTTAATGATGGAACAATTCAATAGGTGTAAAAAGCTCATAGCCTTGCAAAAAATATTAAATTATTTTTCATTATAATATTTATAACATCATATTATATATGATAATATTTAAGTATAAACCTAGATACATATTTTTATTAGAAAATTAATTAAAATTAATATGCTGAACATCCAGATTCAAAATATCAATCGATTACATATATTATAGAATATATGATTGTGTAATTTGTTAAAACGATTTAATAAAAAGGCAAATATATTTATATATATGTTTTAGGTACAGTTTAAATGAAAATACTTATAACATGAAAAGAATAGCTACGTATATTCCTATACACATACGTTTATATGTTCATGACTAAATACGTAATACTGCAGTAATTCCTGTAGAAGTCATACAAATTAAGCATAATATATTTTAGAAAAGACCATAATCAGGGGGATATAATTGATAGCTAAATACTAGCCACGAGTTGATCTTTCTTTGACTATCCAACCAAACAAAGAAAATAACGCAGCTCAATTGAAGCCAAACCAAAAATAATTAAAGTTTTAAAATTTAAGATTTGAGTTAATGAAGATATGTTATCAACTTCAAAATATTTATTTGAATAAGGGCAACTAATATTTCTTAAAAATAAATGTCCCTCTTTATAATATGTATTTCTATGTTGTTCTTAAATATGTTTAAAGTATGTATATATTTGAAAAAAAAAGATAAATTAATATCATGCTTAAGCTTATAAAACTATTTATTCTCTAATGTTTGCAACAAAAATACTTATGGAACTTACTATTGTTGAACAAACAGAAACACGTGTCATGCAATTTTTTAAATACGAGTCTGCGTCAATGATAGTTTGAATTTAATGTAAAATTTAAAGATGCTTTTTATTTATCACTGCCTGTAATAATCGTGACACTTGTCATTTTCCAACAAGGCATAATCTGCACATTAAGCTGCACATAATAGCAAGCATATAAATGATGTTATCCTTATGCAATATATCATATTAATACATATTTGTACCCATATATATACACAGATACACACCAAAATTAAATAATAATTATAAAATACGTAATATATATAACTATTTTTTTACTGAAGGGGGAAATCTTAAAAAAGATAACTATCAAGAGAATCTAATAGTCCATTTCCAATCGGACGCAAATCAAGGATGCGGATGAAAGAGGAGTCGAATGGTGGAGTCTCTGGACTTGACAGTAACTCAACTTGGGGGACCCCAGTCATTGCCACGGTCTGCGTTATCGGTTCAGCTTTGTGCGCTTTCACAATCTTTCTCGCAGCCACCTACTACCGACGTCGCCGCGAGACTGAACTCTTGTTTCGTCAACAGGACGACATGGCTCTTCAGTTCCTCGAGCGACAGGACTTCAACTTCCGCGGTAGCGGTGGAGGAGTTGGAGGACCCGGTGGAGGTGAATGCGGGGGTGTGCGGCCGCCTACATTGCCCATGCGACTGGAGGGAGTGCAGCCGCCCACTTGTCATCAGGACAGACGCAGCACCTTACCAACCATTTTGCTCACCACTGCCGCTAAATCCGAAAAGGCAGGCGGCAGTGCAGTGGGGGGCGGTAGCAGCTGCGGCGTGTCAAAGCTTCTCGACGATCCGGATACCTCGCCGGGGTGTCAGCGTCGAGTTCTTTCCAACTCGCCTAAACGCCGATTCAGCAGCTGCGCTGCGCTTGACGAACAGTCTCGCACGCTCAGTCCTAGTCGGGAGCGATTCTCGATCTGCGAAGCAAACAGTATCGATCCAGCGCTATATCGCCTAGACGACGACCCTAATCAAGCGGCGTTGAACCTCTACGGTCTGGGGAAGCTTTGTTTTTCGCTCTCTTACGATCGGGAGTATGGCCTGCTCCATTGCCACATTCACCGGGCGAGCTATTTGGCAAGTCTCAAACCAACAAAGAGCGGATCATTCTATGTGAAAGTTGCTCTACTGCCCGAAGAGAAGGAGGTACATCGAACGGCGGTAGTCAACATGACGCGAAGTCCTGAGTTTGAGGAGGAGTTTTCATGCCCCATCCCCGAGGATCAACTGGATGAGCAGAAGCTGCGATTTGTGGTGAAAGAATCGCATCGGATGGAGAAGAACGAAGTGATCGGAAGTGTGGTCTTCGGCCTGTCGATGCGCTATCTACTCAATGACAAACAGGACACTTTGCAGGACATCTGGCGGGATATCATTGGGAAAGATTTGGTAAGGAAGCTTGTTTTTCTGCTCCATTTAAAATATGCATATACCACAATATTTGTATACTAAATTCAATAGTGAATATGGCATCTCAATCTCTTAATGAGGTCTTATTTAACATTTATAATAGTGAAATATATATCTTGGTATACATTGGTATAACTAAACTGTGAAGGTTTCGTTTATTTCTTCTAAATTCATCAATTTTGAATATGTTTTATATTATTATATTGAATATATTATTCAATTATGCCAATATGTAAATATAAAATGTAAAGAATATAATATAAAAATAATCATAGATACCTTAAATATCATAGATATATATATATAATTTTTTAGGTAAATATTATTAAAAAATGAAACGAAAAAAGAATATTCTATACTAAATGTATATATTCAAGCCTAACATTTAGAAGTATAAAATAAAGTTTAAAAAAGAACATTTTATATTTACAAATTTTTGAATGACATAAATTAATATTTTATATTTATGTGGGATTAAACACAATAACATGCAATACAATTTATTGAATAGAAGTTTTAGCACAGAGTTAATTAAGGGTTGACAATGTTATTCCAATCTGGAGAATATCAATAATTAAATATACATAATTCTCTTTAAATTATATCCAATTAAAAATAACAAAAAAAGTAATAAAAAACTTAAATAATATTTATTACAGAGTTCTAAATTATGAGTTATTGGGATATTTATGTTCGTCATTCGATGCGAAACGAAAATGAAATATTAATGAGACATTTGCATGAATGTTAAATACGAATTGTTCATTTGCTTTTAAAATAAATAATAATGATTAGTAAATACATTTTCTAAAGAACTTCTTTATACTAGTAAAATGTTTGATGAAATACTTTATAATGCATTTATTTCCAAGATGGAAAAATGTATTCGTTACTCTTAAGAATTAAGTTCGGTTGGGACCAGCGCTTGGCAAAATATTTCCGCAATTTTTTTAAATCAAGAAAATTTGGTACAGTTAAATAAATCGACACAATAATATAACTTAAATACTATTTTATTTAAAATTTAATTTCTACTATTCAAATAATTAGATAATATAAAATAATTAAAATAATTAATTAAAATGTTATTAATATTATATTATACTTTTCTTTGTTAATGTTATAATATATAAAACATAATAATTATATATAAATAGTTGTATAATTATATATACTAATTTAAAATCACTCACATTACTGTTTTCGGTGTGCAAAATGAATACATTTTTAGTAATGCTTATTATTTTTAAATCCTGTCTAAAAAAAATTATTATTTGTCTATTAGGGTATTAAATTTTAACTAGATTAAATGCAACTTAGATGTAAAACTCACATTTATAATTAGCTGTTTAACCCACTTATAGCAGAAGCAACGTATTAGCAAATAATTTATCGGATTAAAAGATTTAAAAATATTGAGGTATAAATAATATTTTCTGTTACTATTTTATGTATTTACAATTATTAACACAAATTCTGAAAAAATTACCAATTTTAATCAATTGGACAGGTCCAGATTTAATCACGAATTATTTTATCGAAGCGCATTTTTAGCATAAGTATTCAAGTTGATTAAGATTATTGATATGAAGATTTATATCTATGTTCAGTTTTACATTTTAGACTTAGTCAATTCATGCAAATAACCAGCAATTATTAAACTTTTAGCCTTAACTCACAAACTAAGTAAAGTTCATATCGTAATTCCACTTTGTTAGAAATTTTTTTGTTTTTATCGAGATAAATCAAATATATCACATTTTAATGCATTTATATGCTGTTAGTATACACTGGTTATATCTGACTTTGATTCAATTAGTCCTGACAATAATAACTGATAAATTTTAGCTCTCTTAATATTTATAAATCAATGTAGCTTATAGGAAATATATGATAATTTCAGTAATTTGAAGTTAAGATTGTTCGAGTTACATTCTATTATATTATAAATAATAATATTTTGTAGCTGTTTCTGTCAAAATAATTTCTGTTTCACTGTATATTTTGGAGCGTACTTTAAAATGTATGTTTTAAAATGTTATAAATCTATAAAATGTTTGTTATTTCAACGCTTCAAACTATAAGATTATTTATAGATGATCTTTAGATTTAGTTTCTGTGTATGTTTATTCTATATAATTTATACATTTAGATTCCGATTCAGATACATGGATGCTAAATGAATCCCTTTTGACTGAGAATAGATGTAGATTATATAAATAAGTCAATATTCCGAATTAAATTGTGGCATAAAATAAGGATGTTGCTTTTTAAAATTAGTTAATACTTTTTGACTTTAGATACATTTTACACTTTTAACCAACTAACTAACTAACCTCTCTAACATTTTTTAAGCGTTATAGAAAAAAGGGAATTAATAATGATTATCATTTGATGAATTTAATGTTTGGAAGAACTATATAAATATAGCAGCAACATTTTTAGTCTCACATTTACTACTTTCAATTTTTTCGACTTCATATTAGTACATAGATTAATTTATTATTTAAATAAAAATAAAATAAAATAGAATATTCACATCACATCACAAAATACAAATTTAGTAAATATATTATTCTTATTCTTGCATGATGCACTGTAAAACTCGAAGCATCATTATAGAAGTAAGTGTATTTAGGGAATATGTACCTTTTATGAAATATTGTATATTTTATTTATTTATAGCAGCTTGAGTTAGCTTTATTTAGAAAACAAAACACGAGTTTTGGTTTTCAGTATAGTCTTATTTCTAGTTCTTTTATAGTTATTTATTGACATAGTAATAATGCCATTGTTCGATTCCTAGTGTGATGCTAAAACTCTTTAATTAAATAAATGAATGAATATACTTTTGTTGGAGACACTCATATTAACTATATTAATTATGCCTTCACACGTTTCCTTTCTCCAAAATGTTGCCAACAAGAATATCTTTAATTGTATAGTTCGACGTTCTCATTTTAAATAACTTTTTTAGGGGATTTCAACCTCAACAGAACTGCGAAGATTTATAAATAACCCAATTACGATGTAGATTATGATATATAGTGCTTTCGTTCAAAATGTATTTCACAATTTCACAATTTCTCTAAAACAAATATCAGGGAGTTTTAAAATCATTTAGTACATTATTTACAATGCAGTAATCTTAATGGGAATTATTTTTATGAAAAAAGGAATATTGTTCCAAAGTGTTGTAACATTTTAGATAGAAAAGTCACAATTTCAAAGTCACAAAAGTTCAATTTCTACAGATTTCAAATTGCTCGTCTGTACTCCAACGCAAGTATATAATATGCTCATATCTTTGAAATGAAACATGAAACAATTGTATCGATTATTAATTAGAAAATATAGGTACATTTGTATAAAATTCTGAAATGAAATTGGTTAAATTATTAAAATAGAGGCAATTATATATCATGTTACGACACACTTGAACTATGTCTACTATATTAGTCCGGTAGCCAAATGGGGTATTTGAGCCGAAGCGTGTTTTGTGGTATGAACGATGTTTTATGGTTGATTTTGGTACTATGAGATGTCCTGATCACGAATCCGCCGGGTGCCACTTCGGCACCCTTTGGGGAAAACATTTTATTGGCCAAAAACAAAATGGCCGCCACAGGGGGATAAACACAACATAATTTCCTTATTATTGGTGCTAGAATGTGTCTACACTTATCTTTTTTGCACTTTCTAAATCAGAAAATCATGCATTTTCCGAATCCGGTTGATGCCACACTGTCAACTTTGAGGGAAAAAAGTTATGACGTCATAATCCAAGATGGCTACCTT
>JAYRBW010061845.1:0-10181 GCA_036023295.1 Invenusta paracnida | reverse complement strand
GGCCTGGATTGATCTCGATGTCCCCAGCACGAATGATGAGTTGGCGGAGAGAATGGGCTGGGTTCATTCCCCCGCAATCCGAAACCCGATGGTAGTTGGTGAGATACTTGGTTTGGTGGCTCCTTGACAGTCGAGTCCTTGACTCTTGGTGCCTTGTGGTGCTGCTGCTGCTGATGGGGCCAACCCGTGACCGGCACGTCGGTACCCTCTTATACTTGAGAAAGTGAAACACTCCCTCAAAACCTGATGATGCAGTTGTTTGCAGCGAAACATATTGCGTTTTAAATAAATGTTATTTTACTGACATTATTTTGGTTTTTGTAAATCAATTGGGTATTTAATTATTAATCTAATATTATGATTTAAATATAAGACATTACGTTTACCTATGAAAGTGTATTTATAAGAACATTAAAAATAATTTCATTACGAATTCATTTGATTTTTAGAATTTGTGGTTGTAAAACTCTCATGTAGAACTCTCAGAATGCTACAAGCTGGACATTTTTGTGTCATATTACTAAATATTATTATTATAATCAGTTTTTTTTCAAATATTTATAATTGTCCATTTTTTTTCGGTTTTAAAAAATTACCTAGAATTAACATATCTCTAAATAATTATATTTCCATTATTGTTTACTATTGTGATATCAATGAATAAATATTTGATTGTTAAAATCGAAAGTGCCTATATTATATTCAATAGAAAGAACAAATTGTATTATATATATATTTTTAATACCGAATTTCTAACCAATCACCGTAATAATGAATAATTTTATTTAATTCAATTTTGTTTTTATATTTAGCATCTTATACTTAATAAATAATAATAGAAATACATCCCTAAAGTGAGGTTAACATTTTGTATATACAGATATCTGTATATAATATGTGCGTATATCACTATTGATTGATAAAATTATGCCTATACATTTCTTTCTTTAACAAATTGGAATACACAATTAAATTAAGTGCCGGCGTCAATATAATTCTTATTAAGAAAACTGCGCAGTGTCAACCATTTGGGATTAATCATTGAAAATGGCTTGGATGCTTACAGTATATTTATTTATTAAAAGTGTTATGTAAAATTCTTTTCGGCTTTAACTGTGTATATCTTTGAGAATAAGCTTTCTTGCAATATATAATTTTCTCTTTTTATTTCTCTATGTATAATTTTTAAATTAGATTTTTTGCTTGCTTTTTAACTGGCTAAATTCTTTCATTTGAAATTATGTCAATAATGAACTTACAACTAATTCTACAATACCATTTGCTGATGTCTCTTGGCACTCATTACAGATGCGTCAAACGCAGAGTCAATTGCATCACGCTTTGTTGGTTTTCCTTCGAGACAAACTCGCTCTGAGCACTGCCGACTTTGACTCAATGACCGGGCGAGTCGAATATCATAGCGATCGAATCACGGCCCTCCATACTGAGATGGACCGGGCGATGGAGACGATTCGCAGTTTTGTGGAGGTCGAGCTCAATCCGCTGTTGACTGGGAAACGACTCATGATTGCCTACGGCGATAATCCACCTACAGCGACGGCATCGGCAGTTTTAGAAAGCGACACGGTTGGTAAAATACCGCCACCGGTGGAACAGACAACTGGACGGTCGGGAGATTAATACTCTGAAACGGTCATCTAATCTGAACTGACTACTCCGTATTATTAAATAAATGTACCCTTTTGAAAGATGTTAATTTTTAGAAAGTAGTATTTTTGACTATTGATTTATAAATAGTATAAAGGCGAGTTTTTATGATTAGTCATGTTATTTTTGCAAACAGAATGCAAAATCTCACTGATTATAGAAATTACTTTTTTCTGTTTTTATTAGTGCTTCGTTTGTTAATTATTATTTGAATTATGTACTTTTCACTATTTAATTAACTAATCAAAATCATCTAGATAGAGATAACACCTTTTCAAATAGATAAATAGAAAAAAGAGCAATTTATTCCTTCAGGAATCACGTGATTTAAGATTAATTGATACTCGAATTCAATTGGATGACAAATCTTAAGCTTCAAGTCATACTTTCCGCATTGTCGGTGTGTAGTGTTGCATCTACTTTGTTAAATACTACTAGGTCGTCTCAATTAACTTTAAAATCTTGAATTAATGAAGTGCAGCGGAAATTGTCAAACGATTGCCTCTAATTTTTCTTTCCGTTTTTTATTTGAAGAGTTCTTAATTGCAAAATATTTTGTCAACTAATGTAATATATTGTTAACCTATATAACGCATTAGGTCTATATCACTTAGGCACAATGAGCAGAAATTCATTTCGTTGTAAAAAAAATTCTCAATATTTCTTCACATTGTCATTCATATTAGAGTCTTATTCGAAGTATTAAATAACTGAAAAATCCTCACCTGTAAAATATAGTAAATACTGTGCAAGATGGTTTTAATATAATTTTAATTATAAAAATTTGAGCGAGTTCGCTTAAACGTGTATTTCTATTATTTTTTTATATTCGAATTATCTGAAATCGTGGCTAACAATTCAAACATATAACATTCATTTCCATGACAACGCACTCCTTCTAATAAAGTTTGAAATATTTTCTTATTTTACTCGCTTCGTTAGTAAGTACAACTATATCTTGTTGTCTTCTGTTTTCCATCATGAGTCCCAATTATTTGTTATGGGGAATATAAGATTTGTCTACTGCATATTTAAACGATGGTAAATGTTGACTCTGTTTCTTGCGCACATGTCTGTCAGAAGTCCCGTGCATGCTCATTTTCTGTTAGTTCTGTTTTTGTTTCTCCAAGTCTTCCATAAAAATTATCTCGTATTAAAATTAAACATAAATCAATAGAAAGTTTATTTCTTAACAACTTCCAAGACTCAGATTTAATACTCAAAAGAAACTTAAGTTATTTGTATGCCTCCAAAGTTTCATATAACTCTTAATTAGTTATTTTGTTACTTGCCTAATATGCTCTTGTCATTTTGTTTCAATACTTGTTGTATTGATTTTATTGATTTTTCACACGATATACTCTACTTCTATTTATATATTATGAAAACCTACGTTATATCTATATCATGTATTTTGTTATTTTTACAAGAATGTTTAAACTATTGTAAGATAATATGTATCTACTGTGTACCTGCTTGTATACATTGATTAAATATTACATAGAAACATAGAAATGTAGCACAATACCACACCTTTCGTTGATTAATTACATTTTATAATTTCAATTCATGATAATGTGTTTCTCTCATAATTTATTTTTGAACGTTTGCCAAATAATTTTGATAATAATTGTTAATCACACCAATACAACCTATATAAATTTAATTTTGTTTGCCAATTTACTATTTAAATATACTATTTACAAATACTTTAGTATTGGATATATTGTCCATTTTAGAATATTTGTTTACAATATTAATTTGTTGTCTTAATTTGACCCGCTTGCCCTATTTTAGGTATTTAACTCATGTAACTTGCCGATATGTTAGTATACAAATGAATATTACATTTTTAAACTTCTTTCGGACTGACGACGCTTATTGTACATATTTATCCTTTTTCATTTATCCTACATTTTCGATATGTTATTTGTCGAGAAAATTTCTGTTTCTAAAATAAATTATTTAATTTGTTATGTTTATTCATTATTATTATACAAAATATGTAACTAAATTGTGTAAACTACATAATATAGTTAGAGAACATATGCGTTTGAATTTTAACATCTTATATTAAACAACTGATGCGAAAAATTTCACAAACTACATAATATTTGACTAAAACACAATAATTTATCATAGTTTTCTTAATAAAGCTATGAAAAATTATAATACTTATCTATTGTAAATTCTACAAAATACTAAATATCGGCTATAACTTTAATAACAAAAAAGTGACATTTTATAAATGAATAAGCTTTAGAAAAGAAAAAAACCCGTTAAAATAGTATTTAAAATGTTTTTTTCCATTTTTTATCATAACTGAATTTTAACTGTATTCATCAATTTGTTACACTTCTATACTGAGACATGAGATTAAAAGAGATTTCATATTGAATTTTGCTTTAATTTAACAACTATTACCTAACACTAATTATTGACAAAAAGAAGACAAAATTGTGTTTATATTTTAAGATTTAGATATATGTTGCTATTAAAGTATGCAGTTCTTTTGCTGTGTATAGTGCATAAAATTTGCCATAATTTAGAGATTAAATATTAGATACTAGTCACGGTTAACTAATTGATATTTAATCAAAGTCGATAACAAGTTTTTCTCATACATAAAATTGTGCTCCAGAATATTGTAAAAATATAGACAAATAATTTATATAAAAATGAACCATTTCATATTATAGTTTTATTATAGCGATATTATAACTTATATGCATTGTTATTTGTAAATTTAAGTTTTCTATATAGATTTTTTCTTATTACAGCTATAGATCTAAAGTTTAACCTAAACATGTTTATCCAATAGAATATATCCAACTATTTACAATCCAACTCTTTTATCCCGATGTAGTCCTAAAACCTTCATCTTATATCATAATCTAACGTGAATATATATAATACACTTAAATTAATTAAATTAGTTGATTTTTATATAATTAATAAAGAAAGCGTGTGATGATAAAATATGCTACGAACAGCAGTTCTATTCAAAGGCATGCATACAATAGAGGTACATCAGTAGTGAACCATAGATTCATGTGAACAAAATATCCTTTAGAAGATCACAATAAAAAATATGAATGATTTTGTCATTAAGGTTCAACAAATGTGGATAAAATCCAATAATTTCAACTAATTCTATAGTAACGTAGGTATGTATCATGAGGCAACACAAATTGTTCATCTATATGTAGAGATACTATTGGATACTATATTAAGGGTTAAATATCACCATGCATATAGTATGAAGTATATTGTAATCAAAGGAATATAATAATTGTCTGTTTTTTTAGGAATACAGGTAAGAGTTGTTATAAAAGTTTAACGGCAATCAAAAGCAAAAAAGTGATGTATGGCGTATATGTGTAGGTGTCAAGTATGTTTAGTTCTCTTTGTTTATGGAACAAAATCTTAGATTACCTAAGTTTGAAAGAGGAATAAATAATCATTACTGAATAGAAAAATCTTTTCTCTGTTGTTTTTGTTGGGTAAAATGAAAAGTTTTAAAATGAGATTAAGTGTATATAATAAATATATTCGAAAGCAAATAAATGTCAGTTTGTAACAATCGTCTGCTGTGTTGTATAAGAGTGATTAATCATCTGAAAATTGAATACAATAATAAATAATTGTATAATGATATCAAAATTATATTATAACATACAAAAAAAAACAAAAAAAAATACAATAACATTTTTACATAATTTACTACGAGAGAAATGAACTAAACTATTACTAGAATGGAAAATATGTATTTCAAATGCTTATTTCTCGGTAATTAAGCAATCGATAACCATATAACTTTAGAATCACCAATAAAGGCCATCACAGCTATCACAATAGTTGTGGCCATTTTGTCATCTCAGCAATGGGGTCATTTGAAGTCAAATATTGAGGATATAGGAAAAACGGCTGCATAGTCGCTAGACAATTTTAAAGTTTGAAGGTCATCCGTTGCTTAGTGACCGAGATATATCAGTTTGTAAAAGAAATTTTTTTCTTAAATTTAAGTTAAATTCAGTCTTAAAAATCTATGGAACTGTGTACAATTATTTAAAAATCAAAAGTATTTTTTATTCCTTAAACTACTAACAATGTAAAGTAATTATATAACTATGCAGTTATTATTCACACTAAACAGAAAATACAATAAAAATATCATTATGAAATAATACTAATGGTTTTGTTTTTTCTTTCTATCATTCAATTTTTTACCTTCTGATTTAGAAGGAATACATAATGTATTTAATACAATTTCATAGAACATTGTACAACAGTTTTGTATTTTGTGAATATCTAGATTAAATATATAATACAATAATTAAATCCTAATCACAAAATACTAATATTCAAATATTTATTCAATTTATTTGTATCTTCCTAATATACCAAATATAGATATATATACTAATTTTAACTAAATATTAACACTGCTTTTTCTCTGAAAATAAAAAAATTATAAATCTCCAAAAGCAAGGTAATATTTTATTCACATAATTTTCTCAATTGGTTCGTAAATTAATACCTACAGTTTATTTCATAATTATAAATTGTTAAGATATTCGTGATTCATATTATTAAACATGTAGTCTGTAGTCATATATTCAACTCACAGTCAGGCGTGCCTGGTGGTCGATAGTCCGAGGCATAATCGATTGGTTGGTTCTCTCTCGGCGAGGGAATATCGATCGCATTCTCTGCGCGACGTAGCTGTGCTGTGCTCGGTCTCGAATCTAATTGGTCGCCGCCATCGTTGATGAGTTGTCTTCGTGAGTTCATTGATAGGCTAGAAGTGGTGAGTCCCCGCTCTTTCTCCCGTGAAACTCTATCGCTGCTACCACTGCTGCCAGCCTCGCTGCCTTTGCTTCCCTTGCTGGGCGCGGCAGAGCTAGCGTGATAGACGGGTCCGCCTGATCGTGGAGTCTTATCGCCTTCCACCGAAGTAAGATCGTCGACGGTGGACCGGGCAGAGGCACTACGGTGGCGCCGGTGGCGACAGAGGATGTCGCGGATGTCGGGGTTGAGCAGGCCGAAGCAGACGAAAACCCAGAAGCCCTGGAAATGTTCAAGGGGTATATGGAGGTAAAGCTTAGGCATTATTTTTCTCATTACAAAGGTAATTCGGGTCAATAACAATGCTCTTGTTAATATTAGGACTTATAGCAATGTTTCAAAAGATAACCAAGATTTTGCCATATCTGTATTGTTGCTATTGTAATTCGATCAATATCAGTTTTACTAATTTCATGACTAATTTTTATGTGTAAACTGTTGCTAAATAAATATGATTTTGATTTTTTATCAGTAAATAGATCAGCAAACTTTCTGTTGCGGCTGTACCCCGTTTTCATGGCTATTCCGATGCAATGCAAATGTTTTAAAACACAATTTAACTTATATACAGTGTCGGTCAAATTAATTCGCCGACACTTTAGGTATTTTTCTAAATATTATGATTTATTCAGGCATTTTCATTATACAGTTAAGATAATGGTACAACTATTTCTATAGTACAATATAAGAAAATATATAATCAAATTTCATACTGGATTGTAGAATTACAAAAATCAAAACAAATTAAGTGTGACCTTATATTTAAGATATATTACAATACAATCCTTTATAAAACAAATAATTTTCTAGCACTTGTCAACTTTTACACACATTACGCATAAATACATATAATATTACACTACAATTAAAGTATATTATATACACCTACCATAGATTAATACCATAGAGATATATACTTTATATACTGCATATTATTAGTTATGGAAGCGGTTAACAGTTAAATTCATATACGTTAAATTCATTTAAATGCAGTTAAATAGTATACGAATATATAAATCTACAAGTTTATAAAAATGTAAATTTACTTGTAAAGTATTGGCCAGAACGAAGAAATATGCAAGTGGGATGCTGTACGCCAAAATCATGAATATTGCTATGAGCCAAGCAAGTAGCATCAACGGTATCAAATAAACCGTTTGTTTTAAATGTGATCTGAAGGTAGATTTCAAAGGTATATATTAGAAAATTTAACCAATTAAAGTGAGTAGCAGAAAACAAATTAAAAAAAGGAAAAGTGATTTTTGTAAAAAATTAGAAAAATTACCGTAAGCTTTGTACAATATCCCCTTTCTTAATGGCAGGAGTTCCAATATTACAGGCCACAATCCCACATACCAGACCTGTTGCCAAGATGAACAGAAGCAAGGGTCCCAGGAAAGCCCAAATGAAATAGCCATCAAAGGTAAGCCAACAAAGATTATTCTGTCCATAAGCCTCAACATTGATCGCAGCGGTTACTGCAACAATTACAATTGGAATACCCCAGGCAATTGGAAAATAGAACTTCATCTTGCCTCGTATAATCCCTGCTGTAACGGCATAGAAGGCGAAAAGACTTTCTATAAGTAGCCAGGCAAATGTGGCAAGGAAAAAAATGTGCATCGTGATTCCAATTGCTCGGCAGAAAATCTTGTTATTTTGCGCGGCCTGAATCAAAATGAAGGTTAACTGAGCAATAAAGAGCGCCAGACAGAGGTTCAGATGGATCAGATAGCGTTCACCACGAAGTTCCTTTCTGATGAGAATGAGCAGAATAAAGAAGATAAGGAAAAATAAGGAAATCCCCAGGCATACATAGGTAAGGATACTAAGAATAAGATCGTGAATAGTTGAGCTATCCGGTGGTATTGGCTGCATGAGAATGGCAAAGCTGGTCATGTGATTACAACTGCAGTTGACGTGGGTGCTGTTGGTTCCAGTGACCAAGCATCCAGAGACGTCCCACACACCCTCGTTTCCGTCTTCTTTCTTCATGCTGTGGTCCCAAAATCCACACTTAGTGGCGTATTTGAAGACATATGTATCGGGGTTCACGTTTTCATCGGCAAATTTGATTCCATCTGGAAGTTTCCTGGTGTTTGGCTTGGCAAGTTTCAAAGTAAATGAGACAACACCATCGTTGGGAATGGGGTTTGCAACTTCAGGCGAAGTCACCACCGATACAATAGCACTATTAATCACGTATTCTTTAACAGTACCATTTTCATCTTTTGTGGCATTTGAAAAAATATTTGGCAAAACATCAAGTTCAGAACTGTAGATAAGACCACCGACTAAAATAGTAGATGCAGGTCCTCCAATATTTCTAGTAACATTATCTGATATCTCAAAAACACCATCCGATGGGCCGAACGTCTTACTGATCGAGTCCCAATTTGTCGAATTACTTGCGGGTAGAGTAACACTGTCACATTGTGTTTTATCCAGTTTCTGCATACTACTCACTACAAGACCAGCAACTGATTGTACTGGAACGCATGATTCAGTGATTTTAGATGATACACGCATAATGTAGTTTTCCATCTTTTTCACAATTGTCTGACGTTGAATATTTGATTCCTGGTCTAAAGAGACCCATTCCTTGTTATATCGTTTACTGAAGAGTTCACTAACAGCTTTCAGAATAACTTGCGTTGAGTTTTGAGCATTCTCTGGTGTAATTGTTTCATCAATAATGGTATTTTCAAGGACATTCGCCAGAATTCTTGACACAGCATCCGTCAAGTTCGTTTCAGGGGAGGAATCCCGCAAGACTTGCAAAGAAACTTTGAGTAAGTCATCACCATCTTTTTGTGAAGTTATTTTAAGACTTTGCTTTGACATTCTTAGAATATTATCATAAAGTTTGTCGAGACAAATGCTTCCAGAACCATTTATACAACTGCCCAAAGATGCGCACTGAGCTAAACTAGGGACAGTTTGATCTTCCTTGCAACGTCCAGTGAGTTCTTTCTTAGTTTTCCTTGGATTTTCACAAGAGGCTTTAATACTGTACCAAACCATAAAATCAGCAATATAACCACTTATTGTATCTGTAGATCCTCCATTTTCTCGGCCAAAATATATAGAATGGGTTAAATCATTCGGGATGGGTTTAGGCTCCGCATAAGTGGACATTTCTTTTCCAATTCCGTTTATGTAAATCATTATTCCACTGTCAACATTCCATCCAAACGCCACATTTACCCAGACATTTTTCGGAAGGGAGCTATCAGACACTAATTTCCACTTACTTTCACCGTTAGTAACCTCAATAATTGTATCAAATGCGGTATTACCTCCATCAACTATACTCAATGAAATACCACGATCAGAAGGAAGGCCCGTATTAAAGATGTATCCAATACTTCCTGAAATAGAGACAACCTTTACCCAAACGGAAACTGTAATACCATCTGAGCACAAACTTGGATCACTTAGACATTGAGAAATTAGATCACCTTGACTAGCTGCCAAAGTCGAAAAGCTCGTAGCTTTGCCGCCTTTGTCGTCATAATTAGTTTCAACTCCATGGAAATCTTTACTAAAATCAACACCTTCATAGCAAGAAGTCTGCACAAGAGCACTTCCAGCTGTATCAGCGTCGCTCGATCGAGCAAAGTGCATCAAACTGATATCGTTGAAGCAAACAGAAAGAGGTCTAG
>JAYRBW010061844.1:0-10181 GCA_036023295.1 Invenusta paracnida | reverse complement strand
CTTAAAATATAACTAGTATGTTTGATTAAAATTTCTGTCAGATTTTAATTCCGGGAACTTTTTGATCGCCCCTCGTATATAGTATATATTTCAAAGTACATATATATTAAACAGATATTTTAACTATTTTAGGTACAAAGAATAAGAAAATACGTACCTCTCCTTACTTGATAAAAGCTTGAAGATGACTCAGATCAAAGTCAATGAAAATGAACTATTAACGTAGGTCATCATGACGTAGATTTACAATCTTTGAACAGTTAGGTCGCATCCTTAAGAACTGGAGTGTAGCACACAAATATAACATATTATAGTACTAAAATATTTTTAATGATCTTATTGTCAGAGCGGAGATAAAGTGAAACAAATATGTATCATTAATTTTTTTATATATTATGTTTCAATACTAAATTTAGATTAATACAGAAGTAAACCCGAATATAGATATAAAATATATAAGTTATCTGAAATAGCTAAATAATAAAGAAAATGGATAGATGCAGTGATATAATCTTTACATTATCAATCAGTTATTATTAGTATCATTATTACCATTGCTATCATTATTATTATATTAACAAAATAGTTAATCTTAATTTAATACAAAAGTCATTACAACAGAATAATAACTGGAACAGGAGATGGATTAGAAAATAAAAGAAACTAAGAGAAATTACCTCGTAAAAGGTTGAAGTGGGGGATTATCGCTCTAATAATTTGCATATACAAACTTGTATGTGCAAATATTCAAATTTGTATAATGCCTAACAAAAACAGGAAAATAGGTATTAAATTAATTCATCACAAGATAATAAAAACTTTGTTGTGTCATTTATAGATTTCAAATTTATAAAAGTATATAAGGTGTTTCCAATTTAGTGCGTATTTCTTTAAATGTCAATGCTTCAATTTTCACAAAATATCACAAATGGAACATGTCACCGCTGGTTATGGTGAATGAAGATAATAAATAAATCAAACAAATTAATAATCTGATTATATGAAACGTAAGAGACATGTTTCAAATAATTAAAAAATCCTATGAAATATTAACGGAAAACAGAAGATTTTCATTAAAATTATATTTACGATAAAATAATAGCTTCTATAGTTTTATAGAATATGTGTACATTGAGACTGAGTATATATATATTATTCGATAGTCAATTTCATGAATATCAAGACACAGTAGTAGGTCAAGTTAATCTGACCTAAACAATATTTATTTATATGATGTATATTTCATATTTCCATCAGTGATTCTGACCAGTTTCAAAATAGTTGGTACAAATATTAATGCATACACATACACATATGTCCTATATAGAAGTGTAGATTCGATAAAGAAGTAACATTTATAGAAACTTTAAAGATTGAGACATTAGTATTTTATGTTAAGAGGCAAGAGTATTAGCGGCTTTAAAGATATTTTCCTTTCTAAGTTAATCTGAATGGAACGCATGATTATCCCATTAACAGCATTTTCCCACGCTAGTAGTAGTTGAAGGACAGCAAACAGGTCCTTGAGAACCGGATTGACCACCGCTGGTATCTGATTGAAGCCAGACGAAAGGATCCAAATCCTAAATATAAAAAATATGAATAATAACAGAATTTCAATTTAATTTAAAAAAATATTTCATTTATTATTTTATTATAATTAAAATAAATAAAGTTACATACTACTTATTACACCTTGCATAAGTAGTATAACAAATTTAAAAATATATTTATGTAGAAAAAATTCAATTAAATTACAATATAGATGTCAATATAAATAAATTGACTTAAAAATAAATCTTAAATACCCTAAACGTCGAATCCAGTGATTTGCAGGAACTCGGCGGACATGGTTGCACAGTGAAGTTCGATCGATAGCGTGAAACTTTAAGTATCTCCGCTAATTCGGCGTCCACTTCGGCTATTTCATCCGCCTAGATGTATTAGTAAATAGGATATAAAAATCACTTAGTGGCATCTTATATATAATTTCACACTAGGTTTCACGCTAAATAATACATTTAAGTACTTAAGAAGAAAAATGTAAAAAAAGAAAGTTAAAAAATTCAAATAAGGGACGAAAAACTGATTCCCGGCGTGATACTGTTTCTCATAAAAATATGGAGCTTTAATTATAATTTACATACAAGAGGGATTATACATGAAATATGTGAAAATGTCGACATATTTTATATATTATTGTTGTTACATAGCGCACATAATATTTGTGTTTGTATGACATGTTACAGATATTTGTAGATACATACAATTCGATATACTTGTAATATTGGACATATAAACACAAAAATATGTTTCACATATAATAACGTACACTAAAATATCGTCAAGCATTCATATATTTTTGCACATTCTACTCAGCCATCTTTTTTTTAAGTAGTATATTTAAAGATAAATAGCATTCAAGTTAGATCAATTTGCGTATTATTAAATCCTTGGATGAAATAGCGAAAATGAAACAAATTCTTGATTAAAAAAATTCTTGCTTATTTCATAAAGGTTTGTACGTATATTCACATGAATTTTGATAGCTGTTTGTAGCGACAGAAATGGTGTCAATATTGTTTACAATTAAGAATTTTGAAAAATAGTAATAAGGTATTGCAGAAAAGTATAACAATAAAACATAGGTGTCATTTAAAAAAAGTGTGTTAATGCAGATAAATAAAAAATCAGTTACCCACAATTTTTAATTATCTCATTATAATAATCTCCCATTGGGTTTATTATTATAAACCTTCTAGTCATCATTAAATTATATTTAAACTTTTCGTAATTTCAGATAGTTTTCGGTTATAATCATAATAATATATTTAAAATAAGGTTTTGTAAAAACATTTTAGTGGGTATAATCCCAGGACACTGGAAACATTGTCCTGTTGTTTTTTAAAGCATTAAACTCAATAAAAACGTTTTACTTAACTCGTCTTAAAAATATAGACTAAAAATTACAAACATAAGCGCTTAGCAGTATTTTGATCTCACAATAAAACTATATAACTAATTAGTTCTTCCACTCACAATAAAGGTGTACTTCCAATCAAATTTCAGCTCCCGCTCACTGTGCTCAAGACCACCCTCGTACACCACGCCGCAGGTCCGTCCGGCCAATCGATCAACCAATCCAGTTCCTCCGGGCAGTTTGAACATCCGGTACGTGACGGAAATGAATCGGGCCTCACCAAGCAGTGCCTCTAACTCTGGCTGATTGACAGTGATTGGACTGGCAGTGACCAGCCGAGGTGTGGAAAAGCCCACTTGTCGGGCCAAACTGTGCAGTTGTTGCCATGGCAAAGCTCCGGCCAAACACTCGCCTGTAATTGATTAGTTGGGTATCATACGTTGAATGTAAATAAAAGCTCATATTTATGTATCTTAAATATGCAGGTATACATATCTTAAATATTACACATAATATCAAAATTCTACACATAAAATCTTAAAATAAGCTGTTTAACTATGCATAGGAATCATTTTATTAGTAAAATTATAAAATTACACATGGCAATATTAAATCTATTGGTATTACTTATGATAATTTGCTAATAATTTACATTTTGATCATCTTGTTTTCATTCCAATAAAAGTAAACAAAACATGATCATTTCAAAATACTCATATTTGCTAAACAATTCTCAGAAATAAATACATATAATATATATTATAATATTTTGTTGGTTAAAATAATGGTATAACTTTTCTAGATGAAAATGAACTAAAATAGGTATTTAAATATAATTGATCAGATTATGTCTACAGGAAAAACGTACGCACCCCAAAGAAGTTTGTTGTCTCGAATTTCTTTACTCAGTTCTCGGTCAACGTACACATCACTGAAATAAAGTTCTCCACCATCCTACAAAAGTAAGAAAAAACAATTTTTCATTTAAACAAAATTAATATATACATAGTATTGTATATAATAATATATAAAGAAGTACAAAAACCAGTGAATTAGTATACCGAAAATATTATCCAACTCAAAAAAATTAATGCTACAGACAAATTATAATTATAAACTAACATTAAGAACTTTGAAGGCTTCGCTTAATACCGACTCCTTATCTGGGGATAAATTTACAACGCAGTTCGATCTGAAAAACAATTTTTATAAAGTAATAAATTAAAAACAGTAAAAGCGCAAACTTCAAAATCAAAGCAAGCAACTAACACGATAACATCCTGTGAGCTTGGAGGCACTCCTGCCTCAGTCAACTTCTCAATAAAGCCTTCTAGAAACTGTGTATTGGCAGTGGAGTAGCCAAACTTTTCCCGGTGATAGTCTATGTAACGGCGCGCGACAGTCAGCTGTTCAGCGGTCATATCAAGGCCGGTGACCTCACCAGTTGGACCTACGAGTTGGCTGAGAAGAAAGCAGTCCCGACCGGCCCCACAGCCCAAATCCAGAACATGTGTATTAGTAAGACAGCTGGGGATAACCAGGCCACAGCCATAGTATCTGGAGAGAAGAGAGAGATTATCTTTGAGAATGAGTATTTGTCAGGTGATTCAAAAGCAGTTTTTTTATTTTAAAAAGAAAAATCATAATTTTTGTATTTTATTTTAAATATTACTATTTCTTTGATACGTACTACTTATAATAAATCTTTAAAATATATAAATATAATTAATAATTATTATTATAATATAAATGCAAAAAACTGAATTTGTTAATACAACAAAACCATTGCATATAAGTAAATGCGCTATACTTTAAAAAGGAACGATACCTCATTTCACTTCTAAAAACGTGTCATTTGTTTAGCGCAGGAAGTTATATGTTGCGTCAAGCGAATCATTTTAGAGAAAAAATATTACTCATCATTAAATCAATAGTAGATCGTATTTTATTGGGTTATTTAATTGCAGCTTACTTTGCAACACATGTAATGAAATTTTTGTAAAACTATATAGAGACTCTAATTCGACAAACCGGTTCAACGAACTAAATATGAAAAGGGAATATTCTGTTTTATCAAAAGTTAGTAAGTTGGTTTAGTAAAGTATCCAAATTCTAACATAAAGGTGTACTTATAAGGAATAATAATAACTTCACAGTATGCATAAAATCTAGTCTAATATTAACTTCAGTCTCGTACTCCACTAGTTTGTACTTATATCGAGAAACTGTCTGCAAATATTCAATTCAATTGTGGCAGTAACAACCCTCCTGTGTTTTGGTGCAGTACTAACTAGGAGCTGTTTACCAAGCTTAACTTTGTACAACGGTTGTACCTTATAATAGTATGCCCGTTGTCCCCCTATGTAGTACGAAATCACACACTGAAAGCACTATATTATGTCGTAAATCAAAATGAGAATCTGAGTTTTGCTGAAGCAAATAAATATATCAAGAACATTTGCTATATCCAGATATGTATCGGAAAACTAATTGGATTATTTAGAAAGAGCTTCAGATTATAAATTAAATACCTATATATATATAATATAAATAAACAGCTAATGACACAACAAGACATAATGTTTTATGTTGGTTAGGACTGTAGCTTACCTAGACTGAACCTCCTCATGTATATTTCCAAGTGCTGAAAGAATGTAGGAAGGCATTTTCTGACTCAGCGTACAGCAGGCATTGGTTTTAAGATCTGCAGAGGTCTCCAAAGTCTTTCCATAGTACTCCTTAACAGAATCGATAATATCCATTACCAAACTATAAGAAAAAGCACAGACAAGGTGAGAAATGGAGATTAATAACTATAAAATAAATGAAACCATTTGCATCAATTATATTTTTTACAAAAATTGCAATGTAAGTAAACATAAATGGCCAAGTAAGATACGTTTTACTAACAACTTTTTATATATATTAAAGATTAAAATTCAAGAATAGCTAAATTAATAAGTTTAAGGAATTTTATTAGTCAATCTAAAAAGGTTAACTAGTGTAATGATTTGAATATAGTAAATTAAATTTAAAAAAAAAATTGTCTTCAGATATTAATCATATATTGGTGGAGTGTTAGCACAACGTTTTGCTTGTAGGCTTTATCAAGTACAAGTGGTAAGATATGTGTAGCAGTATGAATAACAATTAATCAATACAAGATTACAGTAAGGCACATGTAACCAATCAGGGAAAAGATATTATAAAGAGTGATGTGTTGCATAACCATGTTATGCAGAAAGAGAATATTACAGGCTAAATGATTTAAGAAGCGAGCTGTATTAAGTGCACCTACACAGCCATATTCATAAGAGATGACACATGTTATGCTTAAATAGCTTCGATTGATTGTCTTTGTTGGTAGAGGCGATTCCCCTGTATTTCGAAAAGTCAGACATATTGTTAGACATATCAGACATATTTGTCCAATGAAGAAGTTACCTTTCATGGCTGATGGATATGATCCCAATATATGTTCTTTAATATGGGTTCCTGCTGTCCTGCCTGTGTCTCCAATATATATCTTTTTACATAGACGGAATTTAATTTCATAAATGATAGACATTGGTTTTGTTTAATGTTTCGTTTGCAGGTTTCACAGTCAGTTGGGCAATTCAGACATTATTTCAGGTAATAAAAAATGTTCTTCAGAAGTCTTCCTGTATCGAACCACAAGCAAATTTTGTTTCTTAATTTCACTAGTGCGGATTAATGTAATGCATTGTTGTTTTTGGATTTCAGTGATTTATTCCTTAGTGGGTGTTGTCTGTTTAGTTCCCTGTATCTTCTTATTAAAAAAGAAGATACAGGGAATGTAAAAAATAAATTATTAAAATGGTTCAATGAGGTAATAACTTGACATGTTTACATATAGGACATGCAAAGTGTCCACATCGTGTGCAAGACATACACATTTGAACTAAATTGCACATTCACATGTAATTACACACATTTAATATTATTGCTTTAATGTTAAAATGAAATGTATACAATTTAATTATTGTGTCATTTAAAATAATTTTATTAATCAAACTAAATAAGGCTGTTTCTGTTCATTAATTTTATTTTTTATGAGAAAAAAGTAATCCATGAAAATATGTGATACATATATTTCCCTATAAATTAAGTTTTTAATATAAACTAGATAAGAATATTAAAGGTCTTGCACAATGCATTAATATGGCCAAACCCCCTGATAATCAGCTACTCTAATTGTTACTCTATTTGCTCTAAAATGTTGAGGAGCCATATATTCAATTAGGAACCCAAATATTGAATTTGAATAAAAATAAATGAATTTTAAAACTAGTTTTAACTGAAATGTATTGAAATTAGAAAAGGTAAAAGTATACAGCAGGGCAGATAACACAAGTCATAATAAGAGGTTTAATATTCTAAAGGTCAAGACATACTTGGAGATAAAAAAGCTTACTTTTAGAATAATTTGATTCTAAAAGTAAGCACAAATAATGAAAGCATAGATGATAAAAACAAGTAGGGAATAATTTAATTACCTAGCTAGCTGTTAATGAGCTTTGTCTATTTTGTTTACCTATGTAGTTTGAACTAAGGATAATGTTAAAGATTGTAATTTGTTTCAATTCAATGTTTTACATTAATATTATCATAAATGTGACAGTAATGTCAATGACTTCGACTAAATCACAACCATTTTTTTTCAGCAGTTCTTTGTATTGCTAAATATATGACTGTGCTAAAGACAAATAATGTGCCAAGTTTTACATAAAATAGTTAAAAATAATGTAAATAATAATATATTTTATGTAAACTTGTCTTTTAAAATGTATTCTACAATATAAGCTACCAAAGGCACATATTCCATTTAGCACCACTTTACTTTTAGTGATGCTAAGAACTGCATAAAAAGAAATAATTGTTATAATGTAGTCAAGGTCATAATTGTAATGTAACTGATAATGTAAAATATTGTTGACTTAGACCAAATTTATATGCTGCAATATAGACAGTAAAAAATAAACCTTATACAACTTGATGTACTGTTAAATATAATTATTTGAACACATATTCCATTTAGCAACACCCTACTTTTAGTGATGCAAGGAACTGCTTAATAAAAAGTGATTGTTAAGGCTGTATCTATGATGTTGGTGATATGTAAAATACTATTATTATTGAACTAAACTTAAAGCAATTATAAAACTAAATTAAACTAAGCATTATCTTAAAAACAAATAATTATATATATATAAATGTAAATGAAATAGTTATTAAGGTTTATTTCTTATAGCACATATAGATTTATTTTAATTTAACAATATTTTACATTATCAATTATGTGGCGATCTTGAAGATTCCAGCATTAAATTATGTTTTGCTTAATTTTAATTATTTTTCAAATCCCATCATCTGTGTTACAATTTAATTAATTAAAATTTACAAAATTAAAAAAATTGTGAATAAAAAAATGTATATAGTATTTGTTTAACTGTTTTAAACATTAAACACTACTTGAGCTGTTATTTGTTCTGGAGATGTGTTCACACAGAAAGATATTTGGCAATAAGTATTCTATATTGGATATGCCATTATTATTCTTTGTAATCATTTTATATTTTGTAACACATGATTTTTATATATGTTTGTAGTACATTTCTATTTTATGGATCATAATCTATTGTTTCATGTTTCATATTAAAAGTATATTGATAGACAGGATTTGAAAAAAGTAAAAATAAGAGAAAAATAATTTAAAGTGCATGAATCTTTAAGATTGCCAATTATGTTACTGCATACTTACTGTAATACCTACATTATAACAATTGCTTCTTTTCAACATGGCAGTGCTAAACAGATGGTGTGCCATTTTTTGTTTTTAAGATAATATTTGTTAATTAAGAATTGTTTTAGTTCAATAATTATATTTTATATATCAGCAACATCACAGATACAATCTTGCCAATGATTCTTTTTAAGTCATGAGGTGTGTAAATCATTAAAAACCTCACTTGCCAGCCAGGCAAGTGCATTTAAAAATCAACTTGCCCTACCAAAAGCTACCTACTTGCCCTGAAATTATAGTATTTAAAAGACAGTAGTATAGACAGTTTATAGTAATGTGATAAAATTAATTACTTAAATTGCTGATATCTCATTTTCACTTCACCTTACTCTTGGCTTAAAATAACTACTTATATGGCAGACAAAAGGATTCAAAATGAAATTCACTCTAATAATGAGAAAATTCTGTCATTTTATACATATATATTACTTAAATTCACATATATGTTGTTAATTTTGACATGTATGTACAGTTAAAGATGACATATATGTAACTAATTGCACATATTAATATATGTCCCTAAAGTTACAATATATGTAATTAATTTGTATATATTATAGGTGCCTAAAATTATGTAAAACATAATAATATGTACTTAATTTAAACATATATATATATGCCTAAAGTTACACATACTTATGTTGTTAATTTGTACATAAGTATATGTTACTAATTGCACAGATATGTAATTAATTTGCAGATGTGTGCAAAGCTACTGTTTTTTGCAGTTTTCTGCCTAAAATTACATATATACACCCCCGCCAGAAAGTAGCGCAGCACTTTACAATTTTTATATTTCTGGGGTTTTTTTCTGAATTTTCTGCTAAATATAACAATTAAAAGATATTTAATTTAATGTATGAAGTTTTTGCAATACTTTAGAACATTTTACTGATCAATAAATAATAATTTTTTGAGATATGATTAATAAATCACTTAAATTATTAGGGTGTGGCATTACTTTCTGGTAGGGTGTATATATAATTTGGACTTATTATATGTGCTTAAATTTACATATACAACCCCAACAAAAAGAAACACTAAGAAACACTTACCTAATGTTTTTTTAATATTTATAACCAATAAATTCCCCCCTATTACATTTTTAGCCAAATATTTTAGTATAACAATAAAAAAGCGAATATTCTGAGTTTAATTAATCAGAAATATTTCAGTATTAACAAAATAATAAGCTCTATAACAAATTACATAAATGTTTCCAAAAATTTTGTATTTGATGTGTCCACCCTAAGCAGCAATAACAGAGCTTGAATTCGTTGTTGCATCGATTTTGCAAGCTTGGCGAGGAAGTCTGCTGAAATTGTGTTCCATTCCTCCTCAAATGCAGACCAAACTTCATTCAATAGGCCATTTCAATGTCTCGCTTAGCTTGGTTTGGTTTAAACTCAGCTTAGACTGTCCTTATATCTGACCAAT
>JAYRBW010061843.1:0-10181 GCA_036023295.1 Invenusta paracnida | reverse complement strand
AAAGTTTCATATAATATATTACTTTTATTATACCAATCATCTCTTTTCTATTTCTGGCAGTAACCTTTTAATCAATAGATGTTTTGTTTGAAATTAATAATTAATATGCACGCGCTCTTAAATTATGATTATTTACCAATACAATTTGAGATGTTTAAGCGATGATTTACTAGCATAATAAATACAACTTCATTTGAAGAAGTAGATTATGAAATAGTGAATAATTTAAATCTAAATACGCAGTTGGTCAACTTCGTTATTATGGCTTGAGGCGCGAAAATTTTGCCATGGCGCGAATTCTGGCAAAACTCCCTGTAGGAACACTGTATATCTCATTTTTATAAAACTATATGTCATGGTGAGGAGTTGTACAAAAAGTTTAATGAATAGAATTGATAAACATCCTCTTTTACAATACATAAAGTTGGAATTTTCTACTAAATATATTTTGTTAATAAGATTTCTTCTATGTAGTGTTTTATAATTGATTTTATATTTGCTTTTTAAAAGTTATTTTACACAGTTATTAATTTAAAATGGCCTATCATGGCTCTTAAGTCCTTTTTTGTTAGCAAGATACCATTAATTTTATGATACTTTTAAATTCTTCATAATATTTCACATCAATTTATTTATGTACTAATTATATTTTAATTTTACCAATAGTATGTTTGTTAGAGTACTGATATTATATGCATGCTCAAATTTGGTCATTTATAATTGATTACTTTTTAGGATTGATTAATATTATTGATTGGTTATATAATGTCTGAGGAAACTGCCTTAGTGAAGGCCTTGAACACAATATATTCACAGATTCTGTGTTTTTTTAAGATATCTGACAAGTATGAATATATTAGCTATTATTATAGTTGCTTTTGAGCTGAAATTTTGACTGATTATGTAAATTAGATAATAGATTCTAAACTATGATAGTCTAGGACAAAATTCTGCTAGTTAGCCTGGTGGTTTGCTAATAATCAATTATCTTAAAAAATTAACCACTATTAATAAATACTGCTTTAAAGTTATATGTTATTAGGCCAATGGGTGTGTATTAGATTTCTGGAACTTTTAATAATAATGTGCAGGTACCATGAAATTAAATGAGTATGTTTTATTTCTGCAATTTTCTATAGCTCATTTACAAAAACCCTCAATAGCTGCAGATAGGATTAAATTTGGAGCAGTCAGAAATTTAAAAAATTAGACATATATAGTGACTTAGTGGCTGTATTGCTTGATCAACTGTTTCATATTATATATTGATCAGCTAGTGAAAGATACACTAGAGCAAATTTTTCACAAATAAATTTAATTAGTGATTATTCTTTCTTGAAATATCCTTAATTATATATCACAACAGGATATACATATAATTTTGTCCAATTATTATTAATAAGAGAAATTTGAGAGACTTAAAAACAGATTTTTAGGACAGAGGACTTCTAACATTGACTGGGTATATTTACATACAAGATTTTTATAGTGTTGCTGATTATATAATGTCCAGATTACCATACTTTGTTTCATTGGTTCTGTTGGCACCCTTTTATTTGTGATCTGTTATACCCTATTATTATTATAATATGACATACAAATCAGGTGTCTACATTTATGTGAAGTGATGTACTCATTATATATATTGAAAATAGAGCACTTTAAATACTTATTGATTTAACCAAAAATGACATAATATAACATTTTTGAAATGGCATCAACTTGTCAATATTTGAATTCAACAAATATATTTGAAGATATAATTGGTTAAGGAGTTAAAGATTCTAAATATAATCAAAAATCTAGTTTTTGGCAGGTTTGAGATATATGAACATACAAGGATTTTATGATTTCTGTGCCTTAAGGACATTGATTGTATAGGATAACAGTAAGTATACATGAAAGGCTTTTATAAATTAGTGGATTCAATTTAAAAGAAAAACCTACTCATTGGTGTGATACATTTTGATCTAACAGAAAGATAAAAGACTGGTGAAAATTTAATTATGTATTTTTATTGTTAGCTTAATAGAATTGAAATTTCAAATATATGTTCAATTAAATGAAAGTATCACTTTTAATTTTGGTAAAGTTTTAGATTAATAGTGTAATATTGTTATAATATTTGTTAACTTATATACTTTTATATACCTACAATATTTATTTAACCGCTTACATTAATTATATATGTATCTTTTAAGGCAAATATTAAACAGGATAAATGTTATCTAAAATTGTTTGGTTATAAGCACATTTTAATCATATTTGAAAAATGATCAATGAAGCTTTAAAGACACCATGAATCAATTCAGTTACTGGAATGTATGTAGTGTAAATTTTTAATCCATTTAAGTAGTGACAGATATATGGAAAACTCTACGAACAGTTTTTATTAAATATCTAGATATATACATTTATACAATATTGTTATTTAATTTGTGATATTATTATTACAGACACTTTATAAAAACAATTGTATTCGCTTGGGTATATTTGATTAAAGAATATCAATATTTCGTAATGATTTAGACTACCTATTTCTACACTTATATATATATATTAGTTGGTATTTATATTGAAAACATCATGCTACCAATAGCGACCAATTATTTGTATATTTTTTATAATAAATATATGAAATTTGATTTATTCTTTGTATAATCAATGTATATTATCAAATGTAATATACACACATAGTAGACAAATGTTGTTTTGATACTTCACCGAATTAATCATTATGGGATCTGTTTTTTAACAAATTGCTTGTGTAGCCTTTTACAGAAATACATGTTTCATATTGTTCAGAGACAAAAGACAAAGTTACAGTTTTGCATAAACCCTTGCAGTGAAACTAATCGCGCTCTAAAAAAGTAAAAACAATACGCTATTGTTCTGTTTGAATAATACGAGTTGCTCTTTAAAAATCGTACCCCAATGTATAATTATATTCTAACAATAGTGCATATTGCATGCAATTTATTTATGAAAACGAGCGCTCAAAAAAGGCATATTATTAATATTAAATTATTTGCAACTGTTCTAGTGTGATCTTTGTTAATGAACTTAATTCATTTTATTCGACACAAACTTTGAGTATTTTCAGAATCCCCCTTCAACGTGTGTGCAACAGGTTTTAGACTCATCTCTCGTGCATTTTTATTTTCTTGAGTGAATTTACGAGCAATCTGTTTCCATTCCTAGTTCTAAATGAAGTGTTTGCAAATCGTTCACCACGGCGGGGTGTGTGTGTGTGGGCACTACGCCACTATTTGTTAAATACGCGCGTAAATTGTAGTTGGTAATTGGTTCTCCGGTGCGGAGATGAGAGTTATTCTAAGAATTTATTGGATCATCGATTTCATTCGAGCCAGCCAGCCAGCCATGTGAGTAGCGTGCGTCAGTGAGTTTTGTAGTCCCATTTGTGCCTGCGTGCTCTCTCCGCCACCGCTTTCATTCACTTTTCCATTCCTTGCTCTGCGCGGTGGTGGAAAGGATCCTCTTTCAGTGAAACCGCAAGAAATTAGTTCCTTCTATTTATTTCCTTGGAAGGCCTTCGAGAGAAACTCCGTTTTACTGTAAATTGTGTTTGTGTAATCACTTGGAAATTATAAGTTTATCTTTAAAACGCATTTCTTCCGGTAAGAGCATTATGGCTTCAAAACGATGTGTAATATTTTGTTTCTATTCCTTTATTATGCGGTTGTTGGTTTTTACTAACATTTCTCATCTGTTTCTTAAGTATATATATATTTTAGTCATTGCTATTATTTTGAATTATACATTGTTATTTGCAACTTATTTCTAAATTAACTTTATTATGGCACAACATACGAGTGACGGTTTGAGCTCTTTAGTTCATTTCGTGTCTCATGTTTGTGCATTTTCTTGTTTGTAAATATACATACATATATATATGTGTGTCCGTTTACACCTTGATTCTTGCCACCGCAGGCTTGCACGCAACAACCAAACACATATTAGGCAAAGCAAGACAGCGCACGCAGTGAGTCATTTATCCCCTCGGTAAGATAGCCGCCCTGTCGCCTGACATGGCCTCAGAAACGCCGGATGTGGACTGTCCAGAAAAGGCCGTATTCGATGTGGACGAGGAGGCCTATGATCCAGAGCCCATCCCAGTCTATGATGAAGTCTTTCCTCCACTCTCGCAAACCCCAGCGGACTTGACATCCGGTGAAGCAGCCAGCAGTAAACAGACGCCTGCCAGAGTGGTCCCAAAAGTGGTCCCGTTCAAGGGGCATACCAAAACTGAGGTTAGTGTCCTGCCTTCCTCAAGTATTCGGGTCCAAACGACCTTTTATTTTTCTTCTTAAAAATACAGATTGTGTTTCAGTTGAAATGCACACTTATTTTGGGAAGTTTATAAGAAATGTAGTCTGAATGTACCGTTATATATAATATTAGTATTGATTTATATTGTCTTCTTTTGATTGAACATTAGTTTATGATGGATACTATAACCGTTAATTATGCGTATTGCGTTCAAATTGTAAATATAACAGATATATAATATTAGTATTGATTTATATTGTCTTCTTTTGATTGAGCATTAGTTTATGATGGATACTATAAGTATTGCGTTCAAATTGTAAATGCTCAACTTCTATGTTTATGAAATGCTAGCCTGTGATGGCTTCTTAATTGACTCATTCAATACTTTTTTCAGCCGTTTATTTTCAAAAAGTAATAGAAAACGCGAGAAGACTTTAGTATATAGGCACTAAAGGTTATGATGTATGCATGTATATTACATTTGTTCATCGGTTCTACAACTTTAGGCACCAGTTTATGTGTGTATTAATAAGCATGGTCGAATTTGCAATAAATTGGTGTACAGTATTAGTAATAGTAGCGTGAAGTATGTCTACTTTTCTTGATTATACTGAATAACATGTGTTTATAACAAGGAAACGTCGTACTTTTAATTGAATAAGTGAGTTTGCATTACTATTATTATTATTATTTTGGTTTGAGTTCCTCCAACAACAATAACAGCAGGACGTGCTTTTGTTTATAAATTTGCGGTATATATTATTTGTATACATCGTATTTCTGAGCAGTCCCCTATCAACATTTCAATAACTGTCAGACACTTGGCGGCTCCTCTGTCATGTTCCATTCCTCCTTCGATCCCTTTAGAATACTGTGACTTTGCATTGTTCTCGTCCATTGATTTTGTCCTATTTATAGTAATCAATAGCTTTGATATGCAATATAGGGTGAATCCATGGTATCTTCCTACATTACCAGCCAACTTTAAAACACACAAAATAGAGGAATCACTATTTTTAAATAAGTCGTGTAGAGGAGATGACAATTTGTAGCTACACACTCATGTTACTATCTATTGGAAATGTGTGGAGAGCAGGTCTTGAAGATCGCTGCCGACGAGCGTCGATTGTCCAGTGGTGTTGTCGGACCACAAACCTCCTCCTCGGTGACGACGTCGGAGAGTCAACGGACCCCCTGGGAGACTAGGCAACGACGAATATGCCAGGAGGTGTCCACTAAGTTCCGCGTGTCTGTGGAGATGAACCAATCGAAGGACGGGACGCTGAGTGTCTTCATCACGGGTCGTGACACGGATGTTCTGGAGGCTCGACGACCCCTCCTCAAGGCCCTGCAGACTCAGGTACGTCCCACAACTTCCTCCTTCTATTTAGGTTCCTTGTGTTTTGGGGATGACGTCACAACCCTTTTTAAATTATATCCTCTCCCATTCTTGGCTAAACGTGCCCACTTGTAATGTATTCTAAATGGATATTAATATAGGTCGAGAGTAAATGTGAGGTTTGAGACAAATGCAATACCAGCGCGGAATTGTGTTCATTGTCCCCTTTATGGCTTTGTAGCCCAGACAACTCTCAGTCGTTCATTCACATTTAAGTACCTCCTACTTCCTTCCTCCAACCATTTATGCCCTCCATTCGTCCGACCTAAGATGTACTGTTCTCAGTTAAATTAGATGTCTCAATTGTATTGCATTGCATTGTGGATAATATTATTAATATGTGCTTCTCAGACGCAAGCTTAAATAGACCGTACACTTTTGTTTATTAAAATCAAATGTTATTTCTTGTTTGCAACTAGTATGCATGGTGACGACACTGTTGTTACTGTATTTTTGAAAGTATACAATATGCTGACTATATAATATATACCTGTGCTCGTCTTCCTACTCTTGTTCCCTCCACACTAGTATCGTGAAGTGCATCCAGCCTTCAATTCAGATGTATAGGCACATCTCCTTGTCTCCATATACTTTGAAATTAATTTTTTGCAATCGATAACAAAATTGCACATAGTTTACAGCCGCTATATTTATATTTTCGTTTAGCAGTCTTTATATATTAAGCAACGACCAGAGTTAGGTATGTATGATTTAATAAAAAATTGCTGAATATATTATCGAGGCGGCATTAAAAGAGGTAAAATAATGTGTTGAGCGCTTGCAGCAGCAATTTTCTTATCAGTCCGCAGTTTTAATTGAATATAGGACGTCGTGACCGTTGACCCTCGAGCGAGAAGTGCGACCGCTCTGCTACCTACAGCTCTCCTGGACTCTTGACCTTCAGACTGAATAGTTTGCATTATGTTTAGGCTCATAATCCCCAACTCTTCTCGTTAATTAGTTATAGTATCGTACTCGCTCATGGACAATGTACCTACACAGGATTTGCGGTACCTATTTGCACTTTGGCTAATTAGTTTTATAAGATATCTCTCTCTGAGTCTGATGCTGACTAACTATAATTAATGCTATCTGATTTCGAAATGGTATTTCTTGAATTAAGGCGGTTTGAGTCCGTCCTGTTGTATATAAAAGTCGGTCATTCCTGATTCAATCCTGATCTTCTTTCCCAGTACAAGTAGTACAAATGGAGAAGTGTATTTATTGCACCCTATAATATATTATGTGAAAGACGAGATAAGAAGTGGAGGAGCAGGAGCAACAACTTTCCTGTAGCTATAGAAACTGTTTGATAAACAAAGCCAACGTGAAAGAGAGTACACAGAGACAATAAAGCGGGAGCAGGGCTTTTTATTTACCTCCTTGCTGCTTTCTCTGCTCTGGTTTGGTTTGGTTTGGTAGCGACTTTTGCTCATTCAACACGTTGTTTTAGCTCATGAATAATATTATATAGAAAAGTCATGTTTCATATAAACGAGTAACATAACTTATAATTATCGGCCATTTCGTTGTAGATGTACCTTTTTTTGTAACCAGCTACATAATATCCATCTATATAATGGATTTCCTCTCCTGTTTCTATGTTTCGTGGTGTCACGCACTGCATTTTCGTCATTTATTATTTACTGTTTTGTTATTATTACTCTCCACTCGTTTTACATAGTATTTTAAGTAGTATTATCTAATATTCCTAGAATGTGTAAGTTACGTAATTATTACGTCACCTACGTCACGTTACTGATTTCCTTTGCAGTGCACAGTTCAAGTTCCCATTCCCCATGAGCACCACAGGGCCATCCTGGGCCCCAAGGGCTCCCTGCTGAGGGAGATCGAGGCACAGACCTGCACTAATTGTTCCCTGCCCAAGTCCGAGGACAAATTGGACTATATCACAGTCACGGGTATATAAGCAAATTAAGATTACGCCCCACATATTGTGTACACTCTGTGCTTTACGCCTAGTTTCCTTGCCTCGTGTGTGTTGACAGGTCCCAAGGACAACGTCGAGCACGCCAAACAGCTGCTCTTGACGCAGGCGGACGAGCTTTCTCGTCGGGGCTTCGAGCGCGTCGCCATCGAGCGGATCTACCATCCACTCGTGTTCAACCGGCACGTGCAGACGGCCCTCTACGAGGTCGTGGAGGGGAAGGGCCTACGACTCGGGGTCCCGCCCCCGACGCTCGGCAAGGACGAGGTGACGGTGTCTGGCGAGAAGGAGGCCGTCCAGGAGGCTGTCGTCATCATTCGGGAGATCTACGAGAAGCTGGTAAGTACAAGTCACTTACATCCTGTGTGGGTTTCATAAAATCATTGTGATTTCCTTCTTTGGCACAATTGAGTGCAAAACTGGGATGGATTCTCCTAAAACAAACTACACCGATATAACTAAATATTTGTTCGACTCGGATACACTTGACGCGTGTAATATTCCTAATAATAATTACCTCTGGTATGTTTGGAAGTTTACATTCTGAATTGTTATTGTGCATGTACTGTGTGAAGGTAGGTGTGAGTCGCTGTATGTATGTCCTATATACACCTCTGACAGCGCTTGGAGAATGAATGACTGTTATCAGAGAAGGACTCACTATACATAATGGGCGCTAGGGTACTTCTTTTGGCGGAATTTTTGTCCACGATTGCATGAATGAAATGCAATCGTGCAATGATTTTCCACCCGAGCCAAAGTTTCAGAAAAACTACTGGACAGAACATAGTACGCCCTGGCCAGATATATTATTATCTACATACCTAGTTCTACATTCATACCAATTTTCAACTTCGTCGATCAATAACTGCAGCCTATAGGGGGTCAAAATAGACATAAAAATAGAGGCGAGAACTATGAATGTAGATAATATATTTGGCCAGGGCGTACTATGTTCTGTCCAGGGGTTTTCTGTAACTTTGGCTCGGCTGGAAAATCACCTTTACCATGAAATATGTAACTCGCAAACCATTTCTCAAAAGAAGAGCATAAAGATCTTCAAGGCGGTAGATTGTTGCTTTTTGTTACTAATTATAGTCGGCAGCAGTAGTACCTACTAGTTTTGTTGTCATTTTCATTTTGGTAAAAAGTGACCCCACCCAAATGTTGGCATTATGATCCTCTACTGCATATTATATACCAACGATAATAATATGACCACGCTATTGTTTCACTGTAATATGTCGACTAAATTCACACCTTTGAGTTGGTATAATGCGCTTTGTTTTCTATTGTTGACTATAAAGCGATATAGACAGATACATAGACTACATACGAAGCTAGCAAGCAACTTTAACTCCACTTATAAATGGATTTTCCAATGTAAGGCGTTGTCGTCATCTCGTATGTTGGTCGTAGACTACAGTTCTCTTATACCTCTGCCTGTCATAAGAGGCTATTTTCAGTTCACTTTCTAATATTGTTATTTCACGTGGTGTGGCAAGCACCAACTTTACTTGTAAGACCGTATTATTATTATTATTATTACATACTGTCTACTATCTGATCAAGGTGTATTTATTTTATTCTATAAAGAGAAGATGATAATATACCTACCTGCAATGGGTGCTCCTGGTTTTGAGACAAGCTTTCCATGCTAACAGTAGCTGCATAATACACCAAATCCAGTGATGACACGATAAGGCGTGGTGTATGCTACGGAGGGGGGGGGTGGGGTGGTGCCAGCTGTCTTTAGCTCTCCGTGGTTACTGATGCGTTGATTGAGTACAATGCCATCCTACCTGCATGTAGACCCTCGCCTGTCAAAGTTTGCTTTTTTATATCACCGATTTATGCTAAAAAAACTTCTCTTGAAGTACTTAAAACTAAGATGTACCTCATGTGGATAAAGCTTTATAAGCTTTCTGTTATGATACTTTATACTTAACTTAACTTCATATTTTATTGGCGTATGCCATAAACTTAAAGCTATTGTTTTTCAAGAAATGTTGTTCCTTTTGCGCGTCTACTTTATTTGACGATAATATAGCATTTAATAGCTAGTGTTACTCGTAATATCTAGAATTCAACAAATTGGCTGTAAAATGGGATAAATTGTTTTCAAATTAATGACATACAAAAATATATATCATTAAATAATAACTTTGTCATTATTTTATTGACTATTAAATGCATAAATTCTGGTTATCTATGTGCCTCCTCTTTCAAATATGAGTTATTAAAGTCAATATTACAGCTAAAAAAATTGTGATATAGTTTCTCTAGTGTATAATGTTGGCGTAATATCACATATTCTATTATTAGATGTATTGATTCCTTGGCGCACCTTACTGAAGCTCGAATGACATCACATAGTCTATTATTAGATGTATTGATTCCTTGGCGCACCTTGCTGAAGCTCGAATGACGTCACATATTCTATTATTAGATGTATTGATTCCTTGGTGCACCTTACTGAAGCTCGAATGACATCACATAGTCTATTATTAGATGTATTGATTCCTTGGCGCACCTTGCTGAAGC
>JAYRBW010061842.1:19613-30553 GCA_036023295.1 Invenusta paracnida | reverse complement strand
GTGCAAATAATCAGGCTATCATTTCTCGTGGTCACATCTGAGTTTTCAAGGGCGCAAAGTCCGGCCTTCATGGCTGCTAATTCTGCGGAGAACGATGAGGCTAGCATGCCGGCAGCTGCAATGGCCTTGATACAGGGCATTTCACTGTCTCTTACGTATACATTGGCCGCTCCTGCTCCCATCTTTCCTTGTATAGATCCGTCTGACCACATTTCGAGGTCTTTTCTGCCTCTTTCGTTGAGTGTGGCCATGGTAACTTCCTTCCTTCTGTCGGCATTACCCTCCGCGTTGTCCCTTTTAACTTTTTCTATCATATTTGGGAAGAAGCTAACCTTCCTCTGGTAGCTGTCATCCATCCATGTCGGAAACTTGCTGTGGGTCAGAATTTCCTCTCTTGGGTATCTGTCGATGTCAGGTTGGATTCCTTTCATGATTTCTTGCGCCGAGTCCCTCCATGTTGTCGTTCTCTGTAGCCGTTTGTCAGGTAACTGTGCGGTCGCCAGTTCTTTAAGGGGATCCTCCTGCGGCATGCGCTTCATTCGCTCCAGTCTTTTGACTACCATGGTCTTGTATCTACACTCAAGGGGCACAAGGTCCGCTTCCAGGAGTAAGGTTTCTGTGTTAGTGGCACTGACGCAGCCAGTGATGGTTCTAGCTGCCCGGTATTGAACTCTTTCTAGCTTCTTTAGGTTCGACCCAGAGATTATGGTTCCCCAGACGTCTGCGCCGTATTCGAGGCAGCTCCTTATATAACCTACATACAGCCTTCTTAGAGTGTTCGCATTGCACCCCCAGGTTGTTCCTGCGAGTTTCTTGAGTTGCATGCATCTTCTGTTTGATTCTGCTTTTATTTTCTCCACATGTTTGGTAAAAGTGAGCCCCTTGTCAAGAACTATTCCTAGCAGCTTTACTTCCTCTTTGTACTCCACGTTAGTTCCGCCTATCTTAAGTGGTGGTCTTCTGTTCGGGTTTGAGTCCCCATACCAATTGGAGAAGAGGATAGCCTCGCATTTGGTTGGCGCCAGCGTCATATTGTGGCTTGTGCACCATTTTAAGATAGCCTCGATAGCTTTTTGGATAAAACCGGCTGCTTTTTTAGTGTCCCTGTAAGTGCTCCAAACTGTGAGATCATCCGCAAATAACCCGTACTTGATTTCCTCGATTTTATCTAGCTCCTTCGCCAAATCATTGATGTAACACAGAAACAAAATTGGTCCAGTAACTGAACCCTGTGGGACACCTGCTGAGAACAGTCTTTCTCTAGATATTGTTTTCCCAACCTTGCACACAGCTTTCCTATCACTCAGAAAGGCGTGCAGCCATGAACACAGTTTCGGTGGGATTTCCATTTTCCTTAGCGAGCTCTGGAGTTTAAGGTGATCTACTTTGTCGAAGGCTCTGGCAAAGTCAAAGAGCATGGCCATAGTACGTTTGTGCGGCTTATTGTGTTGGAAACCGTTGATAACATCATCAACGAGTCTGGCTATCTGGTCAGTGGTGCATCTAGCTTTGCGGAAGCCTGATTGGTTGTTGGTAATTTTCTTGTTTGCTTCAAGATCATACATAAGCCTGGCTTTGATAAGTCTCTCCATGAGTTTTGCTATGCAGGATGTTAGAGTTACTGGTCTATAGGAGTCCATTTTGCTTGCGTCTTTCCCAGGTTTTGGTATGGGTACCACAACTCCCATCTTCCATTCTCGTGGAACGTTAGCCTCATTCCAGCTACGGTTGAAAATCTGCAGTAGGATATCTTTGGCCTTGACAGAGAGGTGTATAAGGAATTCGTTGTATACACCGTCCTTGCCGGCAGCTCTGTTGCTTCCGAGTTCTGATATGGCGGAGTCAAATTCCAGCATTGAAAAGTTCTTGTTTTCATCTCTATCTGGTTGGTTCTTTCTGTACTTGCTATTCCTGATAATATTCATCCTCTCTTCAGCCCTGTCGTCCCGACTTCTACCGCAGTGTACCTTTCTTGCAACCTTGGCATACATTTTATTATACTCTTCCGCTTTGTCGCGGTCATTGGTAATGATTTTTCCCTCCTTGATTATGGCAACATTCGCTCCTCCTACTTTTTCTCTGTTTATTCCTTTGAGAATTTTCCAGGTTTTGTCAGTTTTGGATGTGTTACTGAGGGTTTCTGTGAACTCTTTCCATGCCTTTTCCTTGCCCTGTCTGATCAGATCCTTGACCACCTTACCCATTTCCAGCCATGCTTCTCTGTGCTCTTCACTTTCTTCTGCTTGGTCTCTGAGCTGGTTCCTGTAGTCTACAGCTTCGGCAATCTCCTCCGTCCACCATGCTTTTGGGTCTTTTCTTCTGCCCCTAGGGATAGATCTACCCGCTGTGACCAAGATATTCGTGAAGATTGTATTAAGCTCGTTGACTTTTCTGTTTAGACCTCTTGTATCGTTGACTATTTGAGTATCAAGCATGTCGTCAACTTCTTTAGTGAACTTTTCCCAGTTAGCTTTGTTCCATGCATATCTAGTTTGAAAGAGCCCTGATCTTGGGAGATTCGTGGTGTCTCTAAAAAGGTCGTCAAATTCGACTTCGAAGCAAATTGGTAGGTGGTCTGAGTTCAAGGCAGGTAGGGTTTTCCAGTTGAAGGCATTGACTCCCCTACTCATGGTAAGGTCTGGTGTTCCTCGCTTCCCATTTCTTCTGTTTCTATGAGTATGGTCTCCGTTATTGGCCAGGTTGACGTCGTTGTCAGATATCCAGTTGGCAATATTCTCTCCTAAGTCGTCCTCATTGTTAAATATATCCCAACTACCGTATAAGGTGTCTCACGCAGCAGATACACGTAGATAATGTGAATGATATTTGTGTGTGATTCTCTGTGTTTTTATACCTGCATTTGCGTGAACACGTACATGCACACGTGCGTGTTCATGTACCTCATCGCGCAAATCAAACACGCAAACGCAGGTAATGTGAATCGGCCTTTATAGTATACTGTTTGTGCTGCAGTATTGAGACATTCATATTAGATGGTTAAAAGCTGCTGCGTCCAGGCAGTGTAATGGATATAAACATATGTACTACTAGTAGTAGGTTGTAAGATACACGCAAATTTTTTAAAATGTGTACTTAATATATATATATTATAATATAGAACTATTCCACCCATGTTTCTTCACAACTCTAATACAAATTGATTTATACTATAATAAATTAATAAACAGAAGCATGTGATATTTATGAAATTTACCTTTATACTGCAAAGCTGGAGGCGATTCTGCTGAAATATAGAAAATAGAGGAAATCGAAAAATTGCAATTAAAACATAGTCCAGAAGTAACAATAGGATACTGTATCTGTAACATTAATCTATACAGTGCATGCCACCTTTTTTTGATAATATATAGAATAAATAGTAACAGAATATATTTTAAAATTAGAAAAATAATTCAACAATATCTTTAATTTTGTTAAAAATATGCAATTTAAAATACTATGAAATAATGTATTACTCGTAAAATTTAAAGTCAGTAAATAGAAACAAGATTTTTTAGAATAATTGAATATTTTCACTATGAAAATTGAGGACCAAATATAGATAATATAATCGTAATTTGTTACATCGTACTTACCTGAAGGAACCTTTTCCCTTACTAGCTCTCTGTCAACCGCTTCTGATTTTGTTTGTCGACCCTTTTTCATTCTATAAGATTCTGTATGAAGAGAAATTGAAGTGTATTCGAGAATACTTTAGCAAGAGAGAAAAATGTATATAATATAAACATGACAGAAAGCGTCACAAATATACACGGAAAAAGATCAATCATACAGTTGGAAGACAGCATTTAAGATAGAACAATTAAGTTACACTACATGAGAAAAGTTATTAAATGAATGTAAATTTGACACTATATGTCCTTTTTAGTAGTAAGACCCAAGCATTGGAAATTATCAAAATAAATTTTAAAAAGCATTATGCTAGATTTTTATTGTAATATTCTGCTGTCACATGTAGTGCTTAGTCAGATCTGAATCTGCCCTATTTTTAATATAAAAAAGGGCGATATAAGAAATACTGAATTGAGTTAAATACAATAAATGGATAAATTAATCAGAAATTCACATTTGAAATTGAGCTATTGTAGGGTTTGTACTAACAACAATTCATTGAAGGAAGCATCCTCTAATCTCATAGATACTGGCGCTTGTACAATATTATATATAAGAGTTCTAATTTAAATATTTTATAATTGATAAGATTATATAATTAATTACAAAATAACAATAAAATAATAAATAAGTAACTAAACAAAAGTAAACATAGTAAATCTGATAGAAACTAATAATTTGATTAAATTGATAAATCCAACATTGAAAATCTTGTAAATTTACCCTTGACTTCACATTCTCGATCTTCAGTAGTATCATCCAATTCCATGTACAAGCATTCCGTGGTTCTTTCAGACGGTTCATCGGAAGTCATTAAATTTAAATATCTGTCTGCCACTGGAATACAAATGGAGTTATACAACTAGTTTATAGAAGGAACTACCAGTGAGTAAATATAAACAAAAATAATAAACATTACAATAATTGAATATTTTCAAGGTACTAGAAAAATTGAGGACCAAATTTAGATAATATAATCGTAATTTGTTACATCGCACTAACCTGGAAGAACCTTTCCCATTGCTCGACTTTTTCCAACTGCCTCTGTACCAACATAACTGTCCTTCTGGCCCATGCCCACCATCACACCTTGGAATCTAGGACGGCCGACAACATTAGGAATCTCATGCAGACCATCTCTATGGACCAAACAGGCCTTCATCATCTGTGACCCAGCGTCAAGAAAGCAGGACTGTTCTTCTTCTAGTTCACAACGTAGAAGCGGTTTTTCATCTTCCATTCTACTTATATCCATTGATTCATCATCATAAAATAAAGCTGACTTTGGTTCTAGCACTTCGCTATAAATTCCAGATCCTGTTCGAAGAGAAATTGAAGTGTATTCGAGAATATTTTAGCCAGAGAGAAAAACGTATATAATATAAATATGACTAAGTGTCACAAATATACACATAATAAGATTAGTCATACAGTTAGAAGACAGCATATAAGATGGAACAGTTAAGATACAATACATGAGAAAATCACCAAATAAATGTAAATTTGACACTATACATATAATGTCCTTTTTAGTAGTAAGACCCAAGTAGCATTGGAAATTATCGAAATAAAATTTATAAAAGTCTTTTATGTTTGATTTTTGTAATATTTTGCTGTCACATGTAAGGCTTAGTCAGATCTGCATTAGACTTGTATAATTATTTTGTTATTATTATTAATATATTTAAGCTCTAATTTAATAGTTGATAAAATTAATTCATCATAATAAATAAATCAATAATAATAATAATAATAATAAAATAATAATAAAGTAAAACGTAAAAAATAAAATTAATAAATTGATAATTCCAACTTTGAAATTTGTGTAAATTTACACTTACTTTCACATTCTTCATCTTCAGTAGTATCATCCCATTCCGAGGAGCATTCTGAGGTGCTTTCAGAGGGTTCAGGAGGTGTTAAAAGCCTTAATTGTTTGGCTCCCGCTGGAATACAAATGGAGTTATACAACTAGCTTGTAGAAGAAACGACAGTAGAACAATAAGGCGACAAAATAGCTCAAAATGGGAACATTTTCATTGACAGTAGTATCTAAAACTGAATCCAACCTTATCTAAAACTAAGAAATTTGATTTTAAAACTTACGCAATGGTGGAGGCGGTAAAATTGGCAAAGGAAGAGGCTTCTTAACCTTATCCAAAATCTGCTGTTTTTGACGATGAATCTCCTTGGATACCTTCATTTGCCTGGCAACAAATACGAAACAAGACAGAATAGAAGAGAGCCTAAGAAGTTTAATAACCTTGTACGAGAATAATTGCTTACTACATAAAGTACAGGAATTTAATATACTAACACCAAAATCAGTAAATATAAATTAATTCATATCATGTAAAAACATTTATACAAGTAAAGAATATAAAGAATTGGAAAAATCGGTATGTATCAAGTAATAGTAAAATAAACTCGTATTGATTCTGATGACCCATTTCACGCATTCAGGTTACTGACTATAGCTATCGGATATGCATACTATTTGATTATAAGTATAATACAATTTGAAGGTATAGCTTGTAGTTCACTTAAAGTCATTATACAGCTCAGTCACTCGTATTGTACAGCCCTTGCAGATTTGCCAGATTTTCAGTTTTGTATAATAAATTATTATGAGATATTTAACTAATCGGTGAAAGATTTATGTGCTAATCTTTAATAAAAATGTAATGAATAAAATTACTTTTTGAGCCAAAATCGTCAGAATTATTTAGTAGATCATAAAAAAATAGACAAAAAATAAAAAATTATATTTAATTGAATATAAATGTCCAAAAATAATATATAAGTCAATGAAATCGATACAAATAATATGTACTATAATATGTGTGACACAATATTACTATATAATTCATTTTCATAAAAATGAATACCGAGCAGTATATGATAATAATTCAGTTATGTAAAATATACAGTCATGAATATAAGTCAAAATCAATTAATCAGTAATCAATATACGACCTACATCATCATTTCATCATGAAGAGCGGTTGCTTGATCACGTAGAGCGGGGCTGTCTTGCATTGCTGGGGGGTTCGCTTTGAACAGGTAATCGAAGTTATAGACGACCTAAAATTGGGTAAGACGGGGATACTTTAGTTATAGTATTTTTCTGTACATTTATTTCTTTAAACAGTGATTTCAATAAACAATATTATTTTTGAAATAACTATTTAAATAAATATGCAGTTTTGTAGACAAACTATATTAAAAAGTGTTAATTTCTTAAATTTGTTAAATATGTATTACAAATGTAAATGTATTTGCAAAAATAAAAAAATACGTTTCAAATTCTGAAAGTAAATAACTATTTTATTAGAATTTTAATTAAAAGAAAAAATAAAGTATATTTCATATTAAATATATCAATAAAAAAAGAAATCCACAAGAAAGGAATCTAAAAACTATAAGCTAAAAGATTATAGAAAAAAGAGAGCTTTCCTAAAAAATGAGGAAAGAAACCTGAAAAGCATGAGTAAAACAAATAAATGAAAAACAACAATGATAATAAAGAAAAAAGAGAAATATAGGAGAAAATGAAAAAAACCATACAAGTGAAAATTGATAGTAACAAAATAGAATAAGAAAGAATTAAAAACAACAAAGAAATACAGAAGAATAGAAATGGCAATTATGATAAAGAAACAAAGAGAAAGTGGAGAATAAGGAAAACGGTGTGAATTTAAAGGGAGAGAAAAAGTTAATATTTAAAAAACAAAGAATTCAAATTGACAAAAACGTGACAGGAATATACTCGTATTGGTGGAAAAAATAATCAAATAAAATATGTAAGAAGGAAAGAAAAAATAACTAAAATAGGATAAAAATATTATTAATAAAGAAAAAATAACCGAAGAGAGACAAGAGCGAAGGAAAGAGAAATGAGAGAAAAGAAAGAAAACACGATAGTAAAAAAAGAGAAAAACATACGGCAAGACGAAGGACATCAGTGGGAGCTAGATTCTCAGACGTAACGGTGAAGAGTCGACGATAGAGTCGGATAGCTCGCTCAGTTTGTGAGTATTGGAAGCCACGAACTTCATCCAGTCGGTCGCGGATCTCGCTTTTGTCTTCGGGGTCGAATTGATCCTGTGTATCCAAATAAACAATACTTATTACATTTAGAATTAGTTATAAAGGGTAAATGAGGATGTCATTATAAATAAATTAGTTAAGAGCATATTATTCAAAACACTTTAGTCATAAATGATTAACAAAATAGTTGCAATATGAAAAATAAATTAAACCACTATCCGATTTAAAGAGGGTTGATATATACAAGTTTCCCACGGTTTTTCCAAGATCAATTTCCCAGACTTATTGGTATAATTAAACTCGGAAAAAATAGATTAACGTTTTATGTACTGCATTTATTGAATAGTAGTATCGTAAAAATAGATGTACATGTAACATAACTAACATATCAATTTATAAAAATGAAGATCTTTACAAAAATACCATAAAATAGATGTAGGTACATAAACATAAATAGTGAAATTCTGTAAGACTTTTAATGCATTTTGTACGATCTTGAAAAATAAAATGATACTGTAATTAGTGAAAGTTTCCCTTTTTTATAAATGGGCTATATAAGAAGTATATACATTTACTCAAATTATAGGGTACTTTTAAAGAAAATGATACTAATTTCAATTCCCTGACTTTCCATGAAATTTCCAGAAATATTTCTCAATACCCTGACGTTTTGCTTAATTTCTAAATTTCTTGATCTATGGAAACCCTGTATATATAGGTCACAAGTTTTGTAGTTTTTTAAGTAGCAGAAGTAACATTGAATATATTTGAATATAATTGTAATCTGTAAACACAAATATTGGTAAGCAATAGTCATTATTTGTCTCAACACACCGATTCCATTGTTGCGAAAATATATTTATACCAACTGCGAAAAAAGCTTCGTTCTTGACAGAGGTCAATGAAGTTTTCGACAGCTGCGTTGACTTCGGCGCGATCAAAAAAACGCTTTCCACTGAAATAAGACTTCATTTACGAAAACAAATAGTAGTTATTGGGTGCTAAGTCCTGTGAATACTGGAGATGAGGGATGCACGGCAGTTTGATTTCCTGAAGCTTCTCCATAATAGTTTGAGAAGTGTGAGAACGCACGTTGTCCTGAAGAATGCTGATGCCGTGATTGTCCGTGTCTAAGCATCGTCTTTTTTCGTATACAGCTTAACTTTAAATTGCTGCAGCAGATCACAATATACCGCAAAATTCATATTTTGATTTTTTTGTAACAACGTCCACAATTAGATGATTCCTTTGCTGTCTTAAAAGATAACAGTCATATTTTTCTGTGGTGTCAAATTTTTCAAGACGTTTTGGACTTTTGGGGTATCTCCACCTGCTAAATATATTTCTTGCGATAAAGTACCCATAATATTCTACATCATACAGATTTCGTCGACAGTAACGAGGTGTGGTAAAAATATTGCTTCCGTGTTTGACAAGTAGCTCGTTACATATTTAGCTCGTCACACAATTTAGCTTGTTTCTAGGTGAGAACTCCTGTGGGACAAATTTGCATGAAACTAAAGGCCCACCCCATTGCATGTGCTCTCTCACAGCTGTAGAGTCAGAGATCGCCATGGCTGTCGCAATTTACTTTACAGTGGCTCTTGATATCTCCTGCAGATGCTGCTTCCTTCCCGTTCCTTGTCATAGACATCAAAATTAACATATTTAAAGTAAACCAGCGCTGGCAGGTTCGTACACTATAGCAATAGTTTCATTAATAGCCAAAGCATTATTAATAGCTAAAGCATCATTTATCTCTTTTGCAGTTTAGTTCCCTTAAGATTCCTTACCCAGCAGTAATAAATAAGCTCGCGGATATATTTTCCGTAAAATATATTCCATATTACTTCTGTTACTTAAATAACGACAGCATTTTCCGCTATTATAATTTACTAAATATCGGAGATGTACTGTGAGAAATGGATTGGAAAGAACATTTCAGATGCTATACGAGAAATACAAAAAAAGTTTAAAGAAAATACAGAAAGAAAGAGAAGAAAATAAAGGAAGTCGTCTTAAAACTATATATATAAAATTTTTTGGTCTGACAAAAAACGATACAATTTCTTTACAACCACATATTCAATAAAAAAAGCTGTAAACAACAATATTTTTATATAAAGGGCTGATTTTTTAAAGCAGTTAAACACCTGTAGCTTTTATAAGATAAATTCAAACTTAAGAAAATTAGTCATAATTGAAAATTATCATATTTTAATAAAAAATATTACCAAGTTTATCGATATTACCAAACTTGAAAAAAATATAAAACCAACGGGTGTTTGTGTTTAGTGAAAATTTTAAGATAAATCAGTTGTTTATGTACAGATTTACTTTTTAGAATTCGGCTTGTTTCTTTCATTACAGATAAAACATTTAAAAAAGAATCAGATAAGTAGATTTAACAAGATATAACTATGTCAACCAAATGATTTTAAATACGATATCAATGTATTGAAATAGACTCATAACAGTAATTATCAATATAACAAGAGGCAAGCGTAATTTTCCGAAACACAATCTGTAGAAACTAAAATTGATAAAAATACATAGTTTTGAATTGCTGTGTTACTAACCAATAAATTTTTACAAAAATCAAATTTAGTGGTTTGTTAATTTGTAGTTAAAGTTTATGCGAAAACTAACGCTCTTATCATAGTACGGTACATAATTCAAATTTACTATATTTGGACTAATTTATAAATAAATAAAATACAGCTCTTCAGTGACCTAGCAAGGCCTAAACGACTCCCAAAAAATTTTTTTACCTGACTATCAATCGTATCTCTATGAGCAACCACAATCTCTCTCCCATCATCAGATAATGAGCCGGGGGATGGAGAGGGGTCGGGCCAAGCCTGTTCAGGAAGAATATCGACCCAACACTCGACAAGAATGTCTGCTAGTCGGGTTGCCATAGCAACGCTTTGATCTTTGCCTCCCTGCTGATTTTGTTGTTGCTTCTCCTCTTCACTGCGTTTTTCAATGGCAACGAAGCTGGTGAAGGGGGAAATAACCTGATAGGCGATGCTTGTGTCAATGACAAGCTGCTGCTTGTGTCGACGGACACTCTGAAAGGAGACGTAGGATTTGTCAGAAGTTATCTGTTTTAAGCATGGTCTGTTATATGTGCCGTTTGTCACAAGCTTTATCTGCCCTGAATGGGATATCTTTAAAGCACGGTATGAGGCAAATGTTACATTTTCTGAACGCCATCTATTTAAAGTGTGGTATGAGGCAAATGTTGTCTGCGC
>JAYRBW010061842.1:7052-19513 GCA_036023295.1 Invenusta paracnida | reverse complement strand
TGAACGCGATCTATTTAAAGTGTGGTATGAGGCAAATGTTGTCTGCGCTGAACGCGATCTATTTAAAGTGTGGTATGAGGCAAATGTTGTCTGCGCTGAACGCGATCTATTTAAAGTGTGGTATGTGGCAAATGTTATCTGCGCTGAACGCGATCTATTGAAAGTGTGGCATGTGGCAAATATTATTTGCCCAAAACGCGATCTATTTAAAGCGCAGTATGATATATTTCAACTCTGCATGTCGATCGCATGAACTACCCTAAGCTTTGTAAATTGCAATAGTTTGCTACTGTTTAATAGAAGTTGGTCACTTTCAATTTAAAAGATTTTTTGTATCTTACATCTTACATCTTAATTGACAAATGATTAAAGTAAGGATATTTAATTATATTAAACGCAATAAGCATTTATGTAAAAGTCATCAAATTTTTTTATCGAATCTGTAATTCCTTGGTAAATATTGTGATAATACGTGATGATCTGAAAGACGAACCTCGTGTTCCAAAGATTCAAAGGCTAACATTCCTTCGTCCCAATCACTAATGAGAGCTTTTGCAGCTAGACAATGAACAATCTGCCGAAAGAAAAGAAAAATCAATACAGTTAAAGTTTATTCTATCGATAAGTCATCAATAATTATTCAATAATGTGTCCAAACGAACCTGTTGCGAGGCTTGTGAAGGCTCATGGGTATAAACCTGTGCTGTGACTTCCAGGTCGCTAACTTTGGCTGTCATGGAGGCCTGTTGAGTGTTGTGAGTACAAATATGCATGAAATAACACAAACAGGATTGCTTAATTCTTAACATAAAACGAACTCACAAGATTGCAAAAATCCACAAAGGCGTAGACAACTAGACGATCACCACTAAACACGGACGTCACTTGAGTCGGTGCCTGGATGGGCCTGTCAGCTTTCTCGTCGTGCTGGATCCAGGTGATTTGGACGTCAGAGAGAGCCGCCTGGCCACTCTTCGATACTTGTTCGTTCGTCTGGAGAAAAGTATTTCTCATCGATATATATGAATGTATACTTAGATAATAAATATTATTTTGTGAGGCTGTATTGACCATCTATAAACTGACAAACAGGTAGTTGTATTTATAATTGAGAAGTAGGTCTCAGTTCTTCCATGTCTTACATTGGCTAGAGCTATAAAAACGGATCAATTCAAATTAAATTTTCTCCAAAAGGAATGGGAAGACTTAATTGCACAATAGATACCCATTGTTAAACATGGCAACAGAATTAAGCAAATCATACTAAAATAAGAAATTAGTTATTATCAAATAATTAGAGAGTTCTAGTTTATTGGATTATTAACTTTGTTATCTTATCTTTGTTATACAAAGAGTTATCTTTGTATGTGTATTACTGTATTACTGTGACAAATTAATTTTAGTACATTTTCACTCCGTACTGTATATTCATAATATTTATTGTTCTCGTTGTTGGTTATGTTTGCGTAAATGGTTTTGTTTAATAGTATTCGATAAACGACATTACTCAGAAACCCAAACATAACTATTTAATATAATTATGAAAGAAGTATAAATTGATGGTTTCATACTGCTAACATAATCATATACCCATACTTCTAGCAGTATCATAGTGTGTAGCTCAGTTGGTTAGAGCGTTGGTCTGGCGTACAATCCCACCCAGGGCAACTTACTCACCCATGGCTCCACCCAATGTTTAGCAGGCATGTTCGGTTTAGTTGGGATAAACATTTGGGGTGTATTTGTAACATAAAGTTTACAACCGGGCTTCTAGTAGTAAGCAAAAAGCTTACATAAAAAAAGTACGGGGAGACCTGCGCAATGCGCTATTTCGACAGATAGTTACACCCCCTTGCTTTCTAAGCTTTATTTGCACTAAATTAGAGGTATACTGCTATTGCATTTTACAACAGAATGAGAAGTATAGACAACTGAAGAAACCTAGTAAGGTTGAAACAGCACCGTATAGCTCTACCCATATCACTAGTAATGTGAAATTACGAATTAATCCTTTTTATAAGATTGTTTCGCATTTTTACCTTCAAATAAAATAATTGACATTGGAATACTGTACTGTAATGTATGTAAGCATAGTTATCTCTGCGCCATGCAGTTTTTCAAAATAAATATTTTTTTATATTTTTAATAATAATAATATGTATATAAATTAAATAATTAAGTTGTCTAAACTAATCAAAGCAATACATAAATTATACAACAAGGTTGTTAACAATTAGTTAGAAAGTGTTACATTTATAAAATAATATTGATTCAAACACTATATGAGCAAGTTATTCAAGTTCTTTGTCAGTTAAGCTAAAACGCACCTTTGAGTCCCATTTGGATTGTTGTTTCGTGTCATAGAATTCGAATGACCCGGTCCCCAGAAATGCCAATTTCCGCAAAAGGAACTTGTTGCAAGTTGTTCTGAATATGGATGGTTGTGTGATGAAAGTAAAAATTAAAAGGTTAAGAATATTATCCTAAAAAGATGATGACGAATTTAAACTTCATTAATTTGAAATTGGAGCTCAGTGAATTTTACTTTAGCTTTAGATGTTTATATTTAACGGTAAGTACGTTTCCTATGATTGTAGCATAAGTTTGTCAATCGAGACTGTTGGCTTTACTGATCCATATGCTATGTTATGTTATCAATATAATCTAAAATACACCATAATAATACAGGCCTCACAGAACTTTGCAACAAAAGAAAAAATAGATAGAAAAATAGGAGTTTTACACATTTTTATACATTACATACACATACATATACACACACCAACACCCACACATAAGATACACACATATATATATAGACAGCCTCCTCCTCCCCACTAAGAGCCATACATAGTAATCATCCTTTAAATTAATTTAAAATAAAGCTCTTTAAACTTGGTTTAATTAAATTCCAGAGTAAATAATATATTTTTTCATTATAAGAAACTAAATAGTGATATGACATAATATAATTAGTTAAATAAATTTTAAGCTATTATAATTTAACTTTTGTTAAAAAAAATCTTAATTTATTTTAGTCATTAGAGACCTCAATTTTCAATAGTAAATTCCTATCAAATTTTGCAAAATGTTATAAAATTTCAACTTTTATTTACTTTTATTATAACTTTTGAATTACTCAATGTATTTTCCTGATATTAACATTTTTAAATCTTTAGATTATTACATTTAATCTTATAATATTGATTTGTTTTGATTTTTGAAAATCGAACTGAAAGGCTTACAATAAGTTTAATTATAAGTTGGGTTATAACTACCCCAATGACAGCTCGGCATGCCAGAGTGCGTTTATCTCTCTGCAACCATAATAGTTCTGCCTAGCAAAATGAACACTTTAAAATGAATGTACGTGGTGTTATTGCCGCGGAGCAGCAAAAAATACAGGAATTTAAAAAAATGTGCAGGTTGTGAATTTATATGATGGCTTCATAAACAAAAAATAGGAAAAATGGAAATTTTACTTTGAAAATAAGTTTTATTTAAAAATAGGGAAAATAAGAAAAATAGGAAGTCTGTGAGGCCTGGAATAAGTATACCTGTACTATATGATTAAAAATAGGGAAAATAAGAAAAATAGGAAGTTTGTGAGGCCTTGAATAAGTATACCTGTACTATATGATTAAAAATAGGGAAAATAAGAAAAATAGGAAGTTTGTGAAGCCTGGAATAAGTATACCTGTACTATATGATTAAAAATAGATTAATCAAATACATCTACAGATTTATCTAAAAATGTTTCAATTTTGAAAGACTATTTTAAATTTTGGAATGGTTTCGTAGAAACGGGTTACTTTTAAATAAAAACAGTTTCAGAAATATAAATAAACGATAACGAAATATCATAGGCATCATCAAATGAATATGCAATTTAAGAAAATTTAATATGAAAATAGTCCTCCGACCCTAGACAATACTTAGGAAACTCTGTACGCAATATAATAATATTAGTTATACATATATTAAATATAACTAAAACCGCTTTACTTATTTATAAAGCGCCTGAATATTATAAAAAAATATTTAAGGAACAGACATATAGGTAGTAAAAAAGGTATGATAAGTGAAGGTAATAAAAGTACACGTACAGAGATGATTTTAGTGTGAGAATTAGAAAGTTTTTAATATCCTTGAAAACAGAAAAACGGCTTCTAATATCGATTGGTGAAGAGTTCCTAAGTTTGAGAACTGCGATTGAGAAGGACGATTATCGATTTTTCTCAAATTTTAGGTATGATACTCTATAGGATGGGCTCATATTATGATCTCGTCACGTGACTGTATTGTTTGATACTTATTAGATATTGAAGATAGGATGGTGAGCAGCTGTAAATGTACATAAGAGCTTTAAAATGTTGTGATTTTTTCTACTGGCAGTCAGTAATTGATGAAATAAACAAATTGTATTAGTGTTCCTTGGAGATTTGGTCGCGAGTCTAACTGCAGCAGACGTCAGTGAAGTCTTGAGACTTGGTATTGTGGCAGACCTATCAATATGGAATTGCAGAAATCTAAAATTAGTGAATCAAGGGAAACCACAAGATGTCTGATGCAGTTCATTGGACGCTATGATATTTTGGCAGACTCTTCTGATTGTCATAACAAAAAAACATAGTTTGTAAACTCCAGATATACGATTCGAGAAGGACAGCGAGATATTAAAAATGAAACCAAGATTTCGAGCAGTTGCTGTTGCAATAAAGACATTGTTATTGATGCTTATAGTGTGATTGGAAAATGGAAAAGTAGATTTAAGGAGTGCACAATTAAATATTTAACAACCGTTCATTTGTAGCTTATTCCCAGTCATCCATAACAACAATAAAACCGATAATATTATTGACTGTTTAACAAGGTGATAACGAAATATAGAGCAAAATCGATTGTAATGCCGGCATTTGAAGTTTCTATTAAATTTTTGTGGATTGCCGATTTAGTTGATTATATTTATTCAGTAAATATTTCAGAAATAATGATTAAGAACAACAAAATGAATAAACAATTTGACAAACAAATAACACTTTTTGAGATACAATTGTAAAATTTGATAAGAACACATATTTATAAAAATAAACGCACCCCACTCCACAGGTGAAAACTCGGAAGACGCCTGCAGTGGACATCTGTTTAACGAGACGGTAGAGGCAATCGGGGGAGTTGAGGTGTCCATCAGAGATGAGGAAGACTGTCTGTTGGATAGTCCGGCCCTCGGGGTCCACTAACCGCCCAATCAAGGTCAAGTAGGAGAGGGCTTCTGTTGAGCCCAGTGTGGGACTGCTTTCCTGTGGAGGGTGTAACGTTTGTATGTCAAAATTGCACAAATTATCTTTTCTTTATTACATATGATATAAGCGAGCTGTAGATTTTTTTATAATTAAAGGCTATGTACAACCCGTGTGTTAAACAGTTGCAAATAGAAAAAACTAAAATTAAATTAAATTACTGATACGTCATTTTTACTATAAATTTTTAATAAAATAACAATAATATACCATGAAAATTGAATTGATGTACATTTATTTTATGATAAATATGTATACGACATTTTTGTAAATTATGACATATCAATTTATGGTTTTAATTTTTATATTATTATATTTTGACTAACGCTAAATATTTTTTACAACATTTTTGTTTTCCTGCTTTGGTCAACCTCTATGTTTCATCCATATCTTAGCATTTTATGAAGAAAAAAATACGAATTTTCAGTGTTCAGAGCTTACTTGGATAAATTGAGAGGCAAGCTTCTTGCTTCTATCCAAACACAATTTAGGTGCTGCAAAGAGTTCTTCGTAATCTGAAGAGTAATGTAAGTCGGTGGTGATAATAAGAATGATTGTTTATTGTTCATACAGAAAATGAAATATATAAATAGCAAATCTTGTATATAAAGACAGAGACAAACAGACAACCGACATACAAAGATTGAGAGACAGACACGGAGAGATGGATAGAAAGACAAACAGATAACAGAGGCAAAATATACCTCCTCCAAAGCGAACAACATTGAACCGCGTGGTCCTGGGTAGCGCCTTCACGAGCACTTTGGCCAATCGCTGAGCGGCTTGGAATGCCGAGCCCCGCATAGAGTTGGAGCAGTCTAGGAGTATAGTGATAGGATCAGCGCAGGGGGTGATAGTAGCCTTTCCTCGTCCCACACTCCCTACCGCCTCAAACTGTGGGTAGAAAGTGAGCATAGCAGCAGCTGTGGAGAGGGATGAGGGGTCTCCTTCGCCAGGTCCTACTTCCATCCAGAGTCGAGCTTGATGGAGCTCAGCCAGTAGAACGAGTAGATGGAACCCCGTATCGTCGAGTGTTAGGGGTGTACCAGGCTTGTGGGGCAGAGGTTCCAGAACTGCCATGCAGTCGCTTCGCTGTCGTGTGACAGGGTGAAAGAATATTGTTTCAGAAAAACAAGAAATGATCTGCGATCAAATAAAAAATAATAATCACGAGGATAGTAGTAATCTCACACATTCAAAAATTGAAAAAAAATCCACTATGCTTTAAAAAAACTATAAAAATAAAATTATTTTAACAATATATAAATAGGAAAAAATTTCATGGAAATATTATATTAGATTATCCAATAGCTCATTCAAATTTGATCTCTGTTAAAGTTATGCAAATTTAAATGTAGTATTGCTTACGTTAACCAATAAATTTTTTTATTCAGGAATTGTCTTTGAAGATGATGATATATAGCACAAGCTTGCCAATAAACCAAACAAATTTTGAAAAGCTGTCACCAAGAAATTCGCGATCAAATATGTGCATTACATATAGATAGATAGACACAAGTACACAATAATATATAAAAATAAAGGTGTGCAAATATAATATATAGAGACGAGAGTCTGATTGAAAATGAAACAATTTTCAGAAAATATTACGTATTTATACAAGAATCAAGTGAATTATTTTTAAACATTCTTTAACATTAATAAAGACAGAGAGATTTTCTGTTGATGTATGAAAATTGAATCAATTAGTCAGTTTATTTTCTTTCTATATATGTACACACAACATATTTCTGTTTAAGTATATAAATAAATACATATACACGAGTAATCCTGCTTAGTCGGAGTAAATAAATGATTATCAAATAGACACCGTAGGTGTAAATTAATCAATCGATAATTAGTTCAATGCTGCAGTATAAATCAGATTGAAAGTTAAAGTAGTACTATAGCTAGTAATTATTTGATTCGTTTAAATCTATGGTGAGTAATTAATAAACTTATATACCATGGGAAAGCATGATTGCACGCTATACCCTTATTACTGTTATTGTCAGTATATATACTTACATAAATAATTAAATAGATATATAGAATTGTTATAAAATTACGATTATTAATGAATATATTATTATTTTCTCAGGATGTAACTAAGCTGTTGAGTATAAGCTCCACGTGACAATGTACAATATGAAATTACATCAAGTCAACTATATAAATTGTAGCACAGTAACCCTGCCTATACCACCATGTAATGGAGACCAACTACCTAGAGAAGACTTTGGTGATCACGAACCTTGACTCTGAGCATGTGTGTGGGCGAGTTGATCTCACGAATCTCGTAGGGCATCTCCAGTGAGACTTGGAGGGAGAAAGCGCCAACATTTCCTTTGGAGGCCATGGTTGAGGTTGTTTCCTAGGTAACCGGAAGTACAGGGGCATGTTATAAGCTTTTAGAATTGATGGATCTAAAAAAATATTTTACATAATTATTTAAATAAGCACACTTTTACAAAATATAACAATATCCTATTGTCGTTTGATACGCTACACAAAATCAAGAGAGAAATACATCTATGTCACTGATTTTCTCAATTAATCAGAAAGAACAACCATATTTCTTCGATTAAACGCCGCACTTAATGTCTTGAAAATTGAAAACACGTAAGTAGGTAGTATAATACAAAAACGTATTGTAGTTTTAGAGCGCAATTACGCGTTTACACTGCAAAACTCTTTTCGAAGTTATTTACACGTTGCTTGTGTGCCGCATGATTAATGGATAGGTACATACACTGCAATTGGCATTAATAGGTTGGTATGCTATCCATATTATATTAAGTTATCTATCTACTCGTATAAATATTGGACTGTAAAATAAACTCGTTTAAACGCCGCCATTGGAAAAACGTTGCAGCTAATTTGGAGCTTGTTAAATAAACGGCGTGAAGAAATAGGATATTCAGAAGTTAAAAATCAAAGAAGCTAGTGACCTGTGTGGTGACATCGATGGCCTCTCTCTCCTTCCAGGGAGCTACTGCGCCAGGCAGACGCCAAGATATGTAGTCCCCTTCCATACCAAGCTCGGCCACATAGCGGATCTTCACGAGAACGATCGAGTGGGGCGGAAGGTTACCCACACTTACTGTGAACACCGTCTGGAATGTTGAAATTAGAGGCGGTTTGCAATAACTAATTATTTATTTTAAAAATAGTACACGATTCAAAATTGTTTTTGGTTATATTGTCAGTTACTTTAAGCATGCATAGATATTTATTTCGATTGATTACAATCAAGTTGAAACAAAATAGGTCATAAATGGCCATTTGTAATAGCGGTAGGTAAGCAGCAATATTTTGGTATTTTCTTCTGAAATTCTCTGTTGTTTCATTTCAGAAAAATAGTAACCTATGACATAATTTCTTTTTCAATTTTTGTTAATTTGTAGATAATTTAAAGCTCAATAAATATATTTGCGATATATACATATAAACCTGTATTATATACATCAAAGATCTTTAGAAAAATATTATACATACCATTGATATGTTTATTTTGTTAGTCACATTTCAAATATAAGGTATTTATATGACGTGAATAATTCCAACTACTATTTTTTCTATATGACTAGTTCATTATATTTTATGAGATTGATTTTCATGTTTGCAATTAAATGTTAGAACAATTCGTCCGATAGCATAATATTCAAGATATTCAACTATAACTTGATATGTCAAAAGACAAAAGTAGTCATGAAAACGCCCGCCCCTTCCCTCTACCGGTGTTTCCTTGTCTTGGTCCATGAGATATGCGCCATGACCCTGGCTAACCGCCTCTCGATACTCCCGGTGTGCCACCTCCTTCTCCTTTACCACTCCCACCACGTGTTTATCGTTGATGAAGACCTCGAATCCGCACACTGCAGCCATCTCGTCCAGAGGGAAGACATACTTCGCTTCAATTGCCTGCTCACTCGGGTTCCGGTACTGCTGCACTACTGTCACCTGGGTTAGAAGAGTGAGGCTGTTGATATTTATATTCGACTAGAGACCAGATAGCTAGAGCTCAGAGAGTAGACATATAAGTATATAGGAGCGAGTAAACATTGCAAACAAATATGCTTATAGAAATCGGAATATCAATCATTGAAGAAGCCTATATATATACACCTAATCTAAATATTTTAGGAGCTATTTAAACTGTAGAAGACAATATTACTAAAGCATTATACATCATATCTTGAAAGTAGACGTGCTTCAGTATTCCATTGCTATTAAAGATAATCAATGTAAATTGAATATTAAAATCCTAGTTCATTGATTTGACAATATTATAGTACATAATAGATAAACCTACTGTGCAATGCTCGTATAATACAAAGCTACCGTGGAAATTGATTTGAGCACAATCAAAGTCTATAAAAGGTACACTGAGTCATAGATACATAACATACATACTTAAGCACAGTTCTACATTATATTATATAAGATATTTGTCATATGATCAAGGCAGAAAGTTAAACTTATAATGATATATGTTCAAGTGTTGTGATATTCCTAATAATAAATTATTGACTAAGATAAACATAGTACCTATGAATTCACACAGACAGACACTTACGCAAGTGGATCGTAATAATAATAATTAGTCAATTAAAATAGGTGACTAACTTATAGTAAATATAATTATTGTCAAATATACGAGTAAGAAACGAATATGTAGCAAACAAAAAAGAAACTTACTACCTGAAGTGCCGAATAAACAAGATGTTGATATTAAGCGAATAAAATAAAAATACACTGCGGTTGACTAGAAATTGTATAAAAATGTATTAAATTAGTATCCTAAATAGATTGTTAAAAGGGTCGTCTAAACAAAAAATGTGAGAAAACAGAAAGCTGTGTTAGATACCAAATGTTATGATCGTAAAATTATCCTCTTAGACTTACTTGTACTGAAAAAAATAGTCTTAGATTTTTAAACTTTTACGATAAAGCTTTTAGATTGATTTATATGTAATACATAACACTATTTGTTGCGTTCAAATTAAAATTCATTAAATCCATCGTATTACCAGATTACTTTTTTCAATATTGCACACAAAACGTAGACACATTACTGATACAGAGACCAATCTGGATAGTGATGATTTTTGTCCATTTTCCCACATACAATGCCACTTTGTAGGGTCCAGAGCAGATATAGTAAGCAATCATCAGGTGAGTAAAAATGGGAGTTTGTTTTTATTGTGCGTGGTAAAAGAGGATGCCCTTAAGAGAGCTTCTCGCAACCTACAACCTTTTAAATATGATACATAATTACTACAGTCGACACTTACACAGTTCTTTTAGTAAACATCTAATACGAGGTTAATATTTACATTCCAATTAATATTGGGGAATACTATTACAAGAACAGAAAATGATTAATCAAGATATATCATATGTAATCATTTACAATAATACATAGTGATAATATCATAAAGTCAAATGAAGATCGAATACAATAAACATTAATATAGTCAAACGTAAATCAGAGTGTCCACGCTTTTTCAGTCCCAAATTTCAAGGAATTTTAAGGAATATTTATTATTATTTCAAGGAATTTTCTAAAAAAAATGTAATGTTAATATTTAATCAATATAAAACATCCCAAGTGTCTAGTTAGCTATATAATATAATTAATAATAAGCATTGTATGTACAAAGACAGTTAGACTAATGTTTGAAAGTTGGTACAGTATATAAACAGTGAATGGTTGAAATTATTATTAAAATGTTAAACATTGTTACTAGGAACATTAGCAGATAATTTATTAATCTCAGAAGACAACGTTTCAATCTCAAGATTTTTCTCTTTAGCAGATCGACATTATAATTAAAAATATAATAAAATATATTACAGCTATAAATTAGCCATTAATAATTATGAAATATGCCAATAAAATATAAAAATTAAGCATGTTATTTTTCAAAAGTTTTTGTCAGTAAATAAAAATTTATATAATTTCTGAGTCATATAAGCCTTCAGCAAATTCTTGAGTTTTTATGAATTTTTAAGATTCTGTATGGACCTTGGTACATAGAAAAAATAGATAAAATTAAAATAAAATAAATTAAATAGGAAAAAAATATAATATATTAGATTATTAAAAAAGCAAAAATGTACTATAGAATAATAAAAATAAGGGATTAAAAAAATTAAATATTAGCTTAGTAGTGAAATTTCAAGGAATTTCAAGGAAATTTGAAATTTCAATCAAATTTCAAGAAAGTGTCAAATTTCAAGGAATTTCAAGGAGCGTGGACACCCTGGTAAATTAAAGGGTAATATAAAAGCATATAAGTTGACACTCAATTATTGGCACAGTTATGAGCACAACACACTTGCATTCTACATAACCGATATTTTTTCTATAGCTTGTGTGATGATAACTTGTGCAATGAATGCAATTAATTAAACGATATTTCTAAATTGTCCAAAAGTTAAGAATACATACTTTTTTAAATATTTTAACAGAAAATGTTAGTAATAATTAAATTAAAAACAAACACTAATTTACACATTTTTTAACCAAAAAAGTGGAATAAAAAAACATTTTTTTCAACAGTTAAACTATTTTAAATATGGTGTGCTTTGTTGCTATTCTACTTATATCTCTAAAAATGCTATAAACTAGGGTGACGAACTGGGTGTGACGGTAATACCTGACAGGCCAAATCTAGAAGTTGAGCTCTCACATCCACTGACTGGAGAGGAACGGGGCGCTTACCGTCGTTCGATACCAGACCAGACTTTACCTCTTCCATTTCAGCTAAAAAAAAGTGGTAAAGGGATTAAAACTAGTGTTAATATTTTGATAAAAAGTAGTGTACATTTTTACTGTATTTGTAATAATTGAACGTTTTTTATATTCCACGCACAGTAAAATTTTTTTAACTCGTTATAAAATATATATTTTAATGATATACTAAAATAATAATAATAATACTATATCAATAATATCGTCATACTCAATCAATTACGTTTTTAATTCTTCGTCGAGTTAGCAAAAATCAATATTAAACAAATTAAAAAAATTAAAGTTAACTAGATAAAAATAAAAATTAGCTAAACAAATAGGCTGACAAAAAGACAGAGAGATAGACAAATAAATCAATCAATCAGAAAAACAGGGGGGGGGGGAGGGAGAGAGAAAAAACG
>JAYRBW010061841.1:0-10182 GCA_036023295.1 Invenusta paracnida | reverse complement strand
GCCATATCAACGAGATGCTTACTTGATTCTATTAAATAATCTGATCCCCGCTCATATCTTCAGCTTCCTTCTTAATTATTATTTTCCTGTAAGCTCTTAAATAGCTTTTATTATGTAACCCTTGTGTTGGCTCTCTTATATATTACCCGTTATTTTTTTATGCCACTTCCATATTTCTCTTTCACGACTATGGTCAAAGTTGACCAAAAAGCTCGATAGTTTATTTTAAGATTACATTTAATCTTTATTTTATTGTGGTTATTTTTTATTCAATATTGTTATTATCTATTCATCAGTATAATTGTGTAGACAGAACATAATATTTTTGTACTGTCTAATTACATATTGTAAACATTATTTTGAAAAATGCCTTCTTAAATACATATTATTTGAAAATACAGTTACTATTAATTAGTTAGAAAGTATATATTAAATAGATTAGAAATGCTGTCATTTAATTATGTTTTAGTTTACGTTCATATGTTTTCATCAAGATCATAGTAAGAACCTGTAATATGAATTACATCAACTTTTTTACTTTGTCGAACATCTTAACTGTTCCCAATATATATATGCATAGTATACGTCATAGAATTAATTCATAATTCTACAATTCCTTATATCTATTTCTAATATTTATTATAGTGGCTCTTAATTGGGCAAAACCACCTATCTCAAATCTAAATCATTCAATGTTGTTCTTTCATAACTTCTACAAAAGCTGTCTTATTTAAAATTAAAAAAACGATGTGATTGGCTAAACCATTTTCCCAAAATTTCACAGATGCTTCAAGTGTAACCCAAATGTAGATAGCAAACACACCTCATGAGTATAAATTAGGCCAGGAATCGAAGAGGAAAGTATGTTGTGCGAAAATATTGTAACAAATATATGTTCTTGTGATTGTTCTGACGTATACATTTCCATACACAGCTTCTACGGCCGGTATTATACAAGTAAAGAATATTACCACATTTGCCTAAGAGTCGGGGTAAGTCAACAAGTCAATGCTTTCCTTAACATTTTTTGATTGTATAAACTATTAAATATTTCGGAAATTGAATTTGTTTTGAGAAAATACTTAAGCGGCTATTCGCTTTAAGTTTTTTTACTGTTTGTGTTTATTATTTCTTTTATGTTATCCAGAAATTGATTTAAATACATAAAGATACATATTGCTGCATTTATCTAAGCACACAATTCAGCAGTATTATCACACCTAATTAAAACACTTATGGTTTACTACGCAAATACTATAAATGCACATGGTAAACGCTTATGCACTGTGTGAGAGTTAAAATGATTCTTAAATTTTATTTAAGAACCTATTTACAAAATTGAAAATTATTGTGAGAAAAGTGACACAAATATTGTGGGTATTCATATAAATGTTTGTCTCAAAGCATTAAATAAGCCTGAATATGATGAAAATTTACTTTTCTGTAAATGGCTCATAATATGGTATATGATGACCGCCCAATTGTGTATTTAAACCGTGTATTTTTGGACTGATGCAGCCAGGTTTATTCTGAGTAGGTGTTTGAATTTCTGGGACTATTAACAGGATATTGACTTCAGAAAATCCCAACAAATCCGTTGAGTCCCTATATTACATTCTATGAGGAAAATTTGGGCTTAGGCATAAATGTGATAGAACTAGATATTCTATTGTCTTTTTATTAAACCGTGTTGAAGGGCTTCATCTAATTGTTTACTTCGAAACTGACAGAAAATGATATTGAGTATGCTTGTTTCCTTTACTTCATGTCATTGTTTCAATATGTATGCTAGGTGACCGTGGATACTTATTTGTGTTCATGTATATGTATAACATTCCGTGTGTCATTCAGTGTTTTATTTGGATGAAGCAACGGTGTGATATAGTTGTAAAAAGCTTGTGTAAATAGATCGCTTTGAGTATAATGATAAACTTTGAATTCAAATTAATTATCATGAATTTATTTCTTTGGTAGAATTTTGAGCGAGTAAGAAAAATAATGAGCTAATCTCTGGAGGAATGTGAAGGAAGATATAAAGTAAGTCTAGTATTAAGGCGTCTGAAGGCGTCTGAAGGTGTCTGAAGGCTAGCGGAATCAGAGACTGAGGAAATGCATAATTCTTTGTCTTGTGAGTTGGAACAATATGAATATTAAAACACCTAATTAAACGATTTAAAGGGCTTAAAATAATGATATAGATAGATAACGGATTATTGTCATTTAATGACTAAATTGAATGATGTGTTATTCCCATACTCGGGAATAATTATATTTATTGGGTTAAAACCATGAACGGGGAATTCTAACGCTAGATTTGGTTAAAAGATTTAAATATCAATAATATAAATTGAATGTATTAAACAGAATATATGTATATACATATGTGCATCTTATGCAATCATGCAGCTTCTGAATCCGTAGCGATGACCAAATATCTATTCCATCCACGATCTCCAGATTTACTTTAAAAACTTTGCAGACTAATATCAAAAAGGAGATTAGTGAAATTTTATCCAAAATGCCCTAAAAAGTATCCAAAAAAATCTTGCTTATCGAACTAAATTATACACTGAAGTGAATGAAGGTCCTTTCGTAAATATTTCTAAAAGTTACAGTTATGATTTTATTCTTATTATTCTATTGAGTTAACTAGAATATTAAGCATTATAGAATTACAAAATTTTACGGTTTTGTTATTGAGTGGCTTAAATTTAAGACACCAGTTAGTTTAAATTAGCAATACGATATAATCAATGGTTCTTCATCGTTTATGCTTAGCGATATATTAATTATATGTGTGTAAGTTATTCTTCGTGCACAAGTCATACACTTGTTTATTCTGCTGAAAAAGTAATCTGCATTATTCCGATACAGCGTTACAATCACTTTGAGTTACAAAAAAGTACAAAACATTATTTACAAGTTTCGACTTTCAATCGAAACATTAAAAAACACATTATATTTAAATGCATCGCAATATTGACAGATTTTATTCATCGTTTGAAAATCAATGAAAATATTGTTTTGTACATAAATTGATTATGTTTATAATAAATTTGCTGTAACATTATTAAAATATGTTTAACTTACAGAAATTTAAAATTCTAAATTAAACCAGATTGTAGGTATAGCTTAATTAGGCATTAATACAAACATAAAAAATAATATATATACACATTCACTTAATTTTATTTATCCCTCTTTAAGATGTAATGCTAATCACTACGCAACTTTAAAGATTTCAAAAGAAATCATTTATATTTAAGATGAAACATTTCAGTTTACTATACTTATAAACATTACAATTGTATTTCTAAACATGTTATAAACTAAATTTCAAAAACTATAAATTTTATATCTAAATCAACCAAACAATTTAAACCATTCTACACAAAAGAAGAAATACTTGCGTGTAAAAACACGTTTTATGTTATTTAATGTTATTTAAATGTTATTTAAAAAAGCACATCAGCTGTTTCCACAGAAGTTTTCTTCAAAAGACAGCAGCTGTCGTTTTGCTTCTTTGAATAACATTTATACATTCAGAAAATTATCCGTAATTACATTCTACACTAATATAGTATGTAATTTAAAACACGCATTTTCAGACAATTATTTTAAACTATTAGAATAACTTTAGAAACCCGTTTCAAATGTTTATATTAAAACTTGAACATTATTAGTTAATAAACAATAATAATAAATGGCAACTACTGCTGAGAACTTTTCAAAGAGATGCCTCAATACTACAGGTTTGAGTCTTAAAACATAGTAAAATGAAACTTTTAATTTTTCCATACATTAATAATCCCTTCTTGTTGAAATAACCAAAAGATGTGTTCACCACACAAGTTACAAAATACTATGGAATTTATTGTCGGTGTGAATTCTTTTTGCTATTCTTAGACAATAGCTTATAATTCATAACTGGCCCTGTCCCCTGTTTTACTAACATACAACTTCCACAATTAAAATGTTGATATTTTTATTGAATCAATCTTTTTAGTGTTCATAAATCTAGAAATGTAGTTAAATTCACCTTGGTTTATATAATTTTATACAAGTTTGCTAATAGGATGCTTATTTTTAAAAATGAAATTTTATGTGACTCAAAAAGTATGTATGGATACTTATATATACATATGAATATATATTTTTAATATTACTGGTATATATACATATTGTTAGTATACATAGAGCAATCAAATATGTCTTAATTATGTTTAATTGCCTATTTTCCACTTATCAGCTACACGATGGTATGGATCAATGATACTGAAATAGCTGAAGTATACGCCTCCTTCCCTATCCAGCTATGGACAGCGGTGTCTCTCGGCTCCAACATACTCGGCACTCTAGGAAATGCTCTCACAATGGCAGTTGTGGCAATCGTAAAAGACTTCCACAAGCCCAACTACCTTCTCCTTTCAGGAGTCTGTGTAAGCGATTTCGCCCTCAATGCTTTTCATATGCCCTTTGAAAACCTCCAGTCACACTATCTGCTCTTTGAGCGACGTCTCCTAGGCACAGAGGCCTTCTGCATATGGGAGAGCGCCGCTTACGCAGTCTTCTACACCGCCTCTGTCATTGGACAGATGTTAGTCGCTTGCAATCGATTCATGGCGGTGTTCATGCCTCTCTTTTATCGAAAATACTTCACCAACCGGTCCGCATTCATTGTCTGGCTTCTCGCATGCATGCTCTTTCCCGTTGTTTACTTCTATGGTGGTTATTCGACTTGGGTTGTCTATCGAATGGACACCCTGATCGGGGACTGTCGAGAATTTACGGTCAATATGCCCACTCTTGTCCTCTCGCTTCTCACAATCTACCTTCCACTATCAATTTCGCTCGGCGCCTATTGCGCAATCTTCCTGCGCCTCTTGTTGTCTGCGGGCGCAAATCGAAGTGAGATTTTGCGCCGTTCTCGTGGCAGTGGAGCGATGTGCACTTGCAGTGTCATTCTCCTGGTGTCAATGTTTCCCCAATGGATCATTGGCGACACGGGACAGTACAACAGTGTCTCCTTTGTGCATTACACTATGTGGATAAAGTTTCTCTTTCGGCTGAGTTACGCTGTGAACCCGGTGAGTATTATTTACGAATAATACTGAACATTAATTTCAAACCATATGGAAAGATTTAATTATTCTATACCTATTGATATTACAACAATTTTTAAAACTTGAATAATTATTGAGACAATAATAGGCTTATATGTTTTAGTTTGTAATTCACGGTTTATAAGAAATGTTAAAAGCAAAGAAGTTATATGTAATATAGGAGTTATACGAAATATGTTTCTGTCATAGAGTTGCTGTCATTCATTATATATTTTTATTATTTCATTTGGTCTTTATGATTTCAGATAAGAATAACAATATAATAGTAGCAGAGTAGCAGATGTTGTATATAATTAACAATGAATTTATAATAAGAAAAACTATTGATTCATTTTTATACATGTATGTATTATAGCAATAATTAAATATTGAAAAAAAAGATCTATGTATCTTCACATACCTACTATTGGAATAAATGTAGGATGCATTTAAATTATTTTTTAAATGATTTTGTTATTTGCTATTGATCGATATTTAAAAAAAAGTATACAAAAGTAGACATTTGGTGTTCCAATAGTCACGCAACACAGAATTTTATAGATTAGTTTATCTGTGCTAAATTAAATATTCTAGGTCAAAGTATACTACATATTATGCTCGGAATAAAAATCGATAGATTGAAAATGCCTGGTTCCAACAAGATGGCGCATCTGCCCACACAGCACGAGATACGCTGATGATTCTGAAGCAATATTTCGGTCCATTTTTAGTAAGTAAGGGCTTGTAGCCTGCTTGCAAACAAGCAAGATCTGCTAGGTCCGCAAGACAATATTTTGAATTAAATTTCTAAAATCTCCAAGAAAATTTCAGAATGTGCCAAGAAACTGCTTGTCAGGTGGTGGCCACTTCAAACATCTTCTCTAACTCTGCAATCAATACGCTGTTAAAGTTGGGCAGTTTAAGCTATTGTTATTTAAATGTATGTATTCTGGGATGCGTGACTTTTGGAACACCCTGAACAAAGATCAAACACAGTAGGAAACGTACTAGAGACGAGATATTACAAACTGAAAAGGATAGTGAAGTATTTCAAATATGATTTGATGTACATGTTAAAGCTTTGAAAACTTCTTATATGCATATGGGTGCGTGTAGATATATTATTTCTAAACGAAATTAAATCCTTTCGACATCTTTGTTAATATGTAAATATAAATGAAACGTAATTTTTTCTAAATCTTTGACATGAATATTCAATCTACACGTAGAAAGCTTTTTAATATACTCATGAATCATGAACAAATGTACATAAAGAATAAATGTATTAATTAATTCCTATATTTTATTTATATTTTTGCATATACTATTTATATACTATATATTTCAGCGTACATTTCACGACATATTGATATTTTGTAACTCCAGATAGATTAATTCAGAAATGTATTAATAGATTAAATATTTATGATATTTAGTAACTAAGGATTAAGTAACAACCAGGCTTAAAAGAATATTTTAATATACGTATAGGTAAGTATTAAACTAAATTTACGAATGCTTTAAAATTGTCTCATTGCAAATAGCAATATTTTTCTGACTATATTCATAATAACCAAAATTTATTTTTAAGAATGAGCTATATATTGATGATTTTTTAAACTTTATAGTGTTATGTTAAAATATAGTTATTAAATATTATGATTAAAAATTAATTAATTTATATAGACATGCTCAATGTTTTAAAATATCTATTTTTTTGTTAAATTCAGATCTTTTACTTCGGCCTGGATGGCCGTATGCGTCGAGGTGTCGTTGTTATGGTGAAGAAACACATTCTTCGTCTGCCCGGCTCACAACAACTCACGATTAGAACAGAAAACCCGGGTCGATCGACTGTGAATGCTGAATAGATTCAGTGTTGTCAGTGCATTATTACATACATCGCAAACATATATCGGTACGCTGTCAGCTCTTATCATACATTTCAGATAATCACAAGAAAATGAGAGAAATACATTTTTCATCTTTTCGTTAGAAATGCCATCAATAAAGGATGGCTTATAGAAAGGATATATTTTACACTTTTTTATCAAATAAGATATATTTTAATTAACAAACGTTTCTGATAAATAAAATTAAAGGGATTGATATTTATATGTTAATATATTAAATTTTGATACCCTTATATTTATCTTGAAACTAGTCTATACGTGTACTATATATGTAAGTTCACTTTTAGAGAATTTTGTTCCTCAGTAATTGGATAAAAATTATGTTTATATCAGTTTAAAGGTAGCTTACTTTAATATTTTAAATTATGACTGGTTCATTCGATTTTTGGACATTTATTGAGCAACACTTACTTTGTGTCAGTATCAGTAACATGAGACGAGCAATTATTTGATATATTACTTAGGTAGGTACATTCTCTCCTAGTCGACTACACTCACCATAACTAAATGATTAAGATAGCTATCAAAAAAAGTATTTCGGCTTCCAGAATCTCCTCAAAAGTTGGCAGTTATGCTCTCATTATTAGCTAGTAAATGTGTTTTGAATAAGTTTAAATTTTCTAGTTGAAAATTGTAATACATTTTATTTGTATAACTTGAATAAGCCCCGGCACTATACATATATATATACGTATATATTCAGATACCGACTGGTCCGGTTAAACACTTATAGTAATAGTTGAATAACTGGAAAATTTAAGTAAGCAGATAATGTACAAGTAAAATTTGAGCTAGTCAATAGTAAATATCGGGTGTAAATTTTCTAAGTCTGTGACGACCGGAGAAATAAAATTCTGCATTATAAATAGGTATACAAAGAGTGTACAAAGTTATTCAATAAATTGTTATTTGGTGTGATGCATTTTAGTTAGATAGTTAGTTAAGTTATTGTTTAGCTGCGTAAAATCGAAATCTTACAACATCCATATATTTCATATTATAAGGTATAGAGACCACCCGTAGGCGGTCTCCAGTTACTTCTCGCGCATCACAATTAAGGAACTTGGTCACCTATACAACATCATAAGTTATTAATAGTTTAATTAATTAATTTAAAACAAAAATTAATATTTATTTGGCAAAACAATATGAAATCTATTTGAACAAAATATTTCGATTTTACGCCGCTAAATAATAACTACTTTGCCAGATAGGTTACTACTTACTGTACTATTAGGCAGAATTTGTCGTATCTCTGCATGCATACGATAGTATCCCATAATAAAGATCGATACATTTGATTGTCTAATAAAATTACAATGTTAAATAACATAACGCCACTATTTTAAGACAAAATGTGTTCTTTCTTTTTCTTATTCGCTCGTACAATGTCTCATACATACACTTTTACTTCCTTCAAGTTACATGCTATTCTTGAATTGATAAAACAACTCACAATAAAAAAATAATCTCTTGAATGTTTTGACATGCACAGAACAATAAAGTGAATTGCTTTTAACGGGTTTTTAATAAGTAATAATTGTATGTTAAACTAATTAATTAGCACGCAAGTTTTGTGTCCATATCGTTGTTTGCTCAAATTTTGATTAATATGCACAATATATCTTTATCTTTATATACCTATATTTGTTCAAGATTTTCCAATTCGTTTAGAAAATAAATAGTTTTAATTTCAACAAAACGATGCAGAATTATAAGAGAAAGAGCTGTACTGCAAAACTTCAAGCTGTTGTACAGCTTGAAAATCAACTTTCTACATGTTTGATATTCCTTTTTTATAGTTATGATGAATGGACATGTTTGTAAAAAAATATAAACTCTTTGTTTTCATGTATACACAAAACTTCTCACACTACTTAACAGTTCACAATGAAGGTATTCGTAAAAAATAAAATGTATAGAAAGTATTATATTTTTCTCTAAAGATAACATTTTTGTGCCTACCTACGTGAAAAGGTTTTTTATCCATTAGAATATGGCAACAGTTGAATTATGTGCTTCAATAACAAATTATATGTTACATTTTTGAAAATGGGATAATATCATTTAGTATAATATTACTACAATTGTCTCAATTAAATTAAATTTCAATTATTAAATTATAGTTTTGTATCAATACAAGTAAGAAATACATCCCGAGATATTAAAAAGAATGTAATGATAATAATGAGAAAAAGAAATAAACATTGCATAATTATAATTTGAATAAGATATACAATTAATATACATATATAGGAGTATATGAATATGAGAATTTTCTAAAAAATAGTTTCTGTGGCGTAACAAAAATTATAAAAATTTCAAAAGTAAAAATAAAAATAAATGTTTTTATCAACTTATCTGTAGAAATATATTTTGCTTCATTTAAGTAAAATTTAAAAAAGTACAGTATGAATTTCGAATGCTTCTCACGCACGTGACGTTTTGTGATATTGCCAATAAAATTAAAATTACAAATGATTTTATCGATAACATTGTAAAATTAATCATATTTAAGTTTTATCATTGTTAATATTATTACCATAGAGTAGAGAGTAGTACCTATAGACTATCGATTAGATATAACCTGGACTTGCTAAAGTTGATTTTTTAACTACATTCTTATTCATATATCATTTGATAATCGAAAAATAATATATCACAACACGTATTTAAATATAATATGTATTTAAATATGAGCTTCATGTTCTTACTGTTTATGTTTTTTGTCTGTTATTCACATCACATTATAACGTGTATTTGCAAAATTAGTATTATGTAATAAATCCATTAACTTGCAGTATTTTAATCACAATAAGTATATATTAGTTTTATAATTACTTTTTTTATGTAAACTCTTAACACCTTAAATTGAAATATTATTGAATGTTCATGATATTGCTTATTAGTAGGAACTAAAGGATATTTTTATTTTTTTGTAAAACAATATAATTTGCATATCAATAAATATTTTTCCATTAATTAAAATTGTTATTAATTAAAGACTTGTATTTTAAATGTTTCAATACGCGTTCTAGAATCAAATAATCGACTTTTTATTTAGATTACAAGATTTTTTTATTTTCATAGGGGTGTTTTTCTAAAAAGTGTTACATTTTTGTTGGCAATAAAATGAAAGATTACAAAAATTTGATATTGTTTTGAAT
>JAYRBW010061840.1:0-10182 GCA_036023295.1 Invenusta paracnida | reverse complement strand
TAGGTGCCTATAATAAACAACACATTAAATTTTATATTACCTTCTGAGTATAGGTATCTCTACGAATTGTACCATAGATTTTCTAAACAGCTCAAGACAGATATTTGTTCATTATTATAAAATACGTAAATTGATACCTTTAATTTATTTGATAACACATTTAATTAAATACAGTTCTAAATTACCTTCTGAAAAGCTTGACAATATTAAAAGACATAGTTAGCTCAAATCAAATATATTTTTAAAGAGCTAACACATTATACAGCTTATTTCAATTCTTTTATGATATGAGCTAACACACTTTTTGCCATTTTTGGCTAATAAAATGTAGATATTAAAGCATAAATATATAAACTTAAATCATGCACGTAGCCAAACATCATAGATAAAGAACACTAATGTGACTGTTTGGTCACCTGCCTTCCTACCTACCTATGTATTATACATTTGATTAGAATGAGTCAAAATTAAATTGTCGTTGTTGTCTATCGTAATTAAAAACATGTTTAAATTTTAAATTTAAATTTGAAAAACTAAACAACGCCAATATATTTTAAAATTAAAATTCAATAAAATTAGGAAATTAAAAGTTACTTGTGAATAAAACCAAGCTACAGGCACAATCACATATAGGTGTAAAATAGTATTACGTTTCACAGTTTAATATTCTTTATTAAAGCATTACATTTAGACTTTTAAAATTATTTGTTTAACTTATGAATCAACCTTATGAATTCAACGTATTAAAGAGAATTGGAGCAATCAATGTAAATTTGCTATATATGATTTCAAACATTTGTAGGTATAGTAATATAGATAATATTTACAGTTTTGTGTATACGAATGATAAACAAAATATGCATACATATATTGTAAAATAGTATCTAAAATGTAATACTTCTGGTACCTAAGCTTTCAATATACAAATACCTTCATTTTATTAGTATTAAAACACTAAATAATATATGTGTTCTACAAGCATTTGCAATTTATGGTTATATTTTTATCTTAAAGTGCATGTATAGATACAATACGTTATTTCTCTACAATATTATGTAACATCACGTTGCAACATTTATATATCTATTTATTGCATATGATGGTATTTTATTATGTAAATAAAATTGATATTTCTGTATATATTCAGCAAATCAAGTTTTGAAATATTTATATATACATTCAGAAAAAAGCAGTATATTGTAAATGGTTAATTTTGTGATATATTGGGTCAAATGTTGGGTTTTATTTTCCCATTTAATTTTGTAGGAACTCACTACTTTTAAGTACAGACATTTCTTTAAAATCTTAACACTGCGTTTGTTAAAAAAAACATTATTCGTTATAAATCTTACAGCTCTGTCCATAATTATTGTACATTCACACAACCAATAATAAGAAACGATAGATATTTAAAATATTTCCACCACCTAACTACCCAATTTAATTTCTCTCAATTAAATATAGTAGGTATCTATAAACATAGTAATGTTCACTTTTTCTTTAATGTTCACATATTCTTCAATCGTTATTTAAACTCAATTAAACACATCTATACTGACGATCGCCTTTCAGTAAAAAAGATTATTAATTATTTAAGTACAGGATGTATTTTTATAATAAATTTATTAAGAACTTTTACAATGTATCCTTAACGAAATAATATGATAGTTAAAAAGTCAATTATAACAATTGACAAGCCCGTGCAATAGATGAATTTAGAAAGTAAAAAAACACTGAGATATTATATCTTTTGTATGTTAATTGCACATTAAGGAATTCGACTAAGTTTGATTTTTTTATAAATGGAAAAACTAAATTCTAAAAATAGATCTTAACTAGATAGACGTTATAGGTTAATAAATATAACGAACGAATAATATAAACTGTTATTTTGAGACACCCCATATACATAATAATTCCGCACACATAAAAATATTATACTGATACAAGTTATGATTAAGTTTAGTTGGTATCTTATTTGGTATTTTATGTCATAAAAAATCTTTCAATATATTGATAAGTATAGTATTGATAGATTGTTTACTCATGAATACATCTTTTTGGTTATGTGTGTATATATACTCAATTTTTACTTATAATTAATTGATAGCTTTATGAATATACATATATTTTGTTGTAATAGGTTGTAATTCAAGGTTAACTAATAATCGCACATAGTATGTTTCAAATGAATGCTTTTTGTTATAATTTATTAGTTAAAAACATTCAATTCAAAAATTAATATTGGTAAAAAAAATATTAAGTAAAACTTAATTCAGATTAATCAATATTCGAAATCAAAATTAACGCTCTTTTTAATATCTAATACCATTTTGTATAGTTTTAAAAGTATAATAAGATATCAATTTGTAGTGCATTTATAGAACAGGGCGGCGGTTAGAAAAAGACTACATAAGATTATAGTAGGAATTTAATTCATGAATTATCACATGTGTTATTTACATATAGTTTATAAAGTTATACAAAATTAGCATATAACTGGGTTATTAAATCTGATATAATACGTGCATTAAATGCCACGGTATTATAGTTCATGTCATGTACTTACTATGTAAATCATAATATGTAATATATATAATATACAAAATCTTATTTAATGAAATTGTATTGCTATATTTTTAAATATCGTTTTTATATACATATAGTATTAAACTTCATAAAATTATAAATGCGATTTATTTTTCTTATATACAGTCAATCTTAATTTTACTTGAATTATATACACATATATTTATTTTAATGAACAATATTAAAGTTTTTGACATCTTATTTGTTTATCATATCTTGTATAAAATATATCAACATAAGCCACGATACTTTGTACTCATCTAACAATGCTTTATAACTAAAACTTTAAAACTGTATAAATGCGAAAAACTGGCTTTGAAGGTTACAAAATAGATCTATGGATACAGGTTTAGAGGACAGTCCCTTAAGAATACAATGTAAAATCTAATATATAGGTTTAAGAGATGCATTTTATTAAAAGAACTCAAACACCGCGCGAATGAGCCTTAGGTATAAAATGAGTGACTGCATTATACATAATATGCACTATATAAATCATCTGTTTTTTGTCGAGAAATTTCAAAATGTTGGTCCAAAATATATTTAAATGTAAATCTACACATTTAAATTATAATTAAAACTATTAATAATATTTCTAAATTTTATTTTACATATTATTGTGTTATTATACTACTATTCAATGTTTTATTAAAACTACATTTAAATATTTTATAATATAACTTACAGTTAAAAGAGCATTTTCAAGTTTTGAATTATCCAATAATTTTGTAGTGCAATATTGTAGTATACGTATTGTATATGTAGGTACATCTGTATACATATCAACTTCCTAACATCATGTTTTAAATGTTAATCGAATGCTTATTAAATAAATTTATAACCACATAACTATATTTGATATTTCAATGTCACATTTCAGTAAATTAAGTTTAGGGTAGTATGTATATATAAACACATATAAGTTTAAAAGATTTATTTGTTATTAAATGGACTTCTATAAACTTATTAAACACTTTTGTTTTCGATACTATTTTGTAATGTACAAAATAAATGAATACATTTAATGTACCTACTAAAGGACATTTATATGGTAATCATAGAGACACAATTTGCAATTTGCAAAATGTAACAACTCGTAATCAATTTTTGTATATAATTGAAAAGTGAAAACAAAAAATACAACTTATAAAACTTCCTTAGAAGGGGGTATAAATTGCAAAACTGTTTTTTATCATTTAGTAACAAAATAAACATCCTTGCAAAAAAATGACCTTATGCCATGTTAATTTGTTTAACATGTATGTATATTAACTAAAAGTGACGTAGGACAAAAAATTATCGGTATAAAGAAAGGTACCTATCATATATAAATATGTATAGGCACTTGCAAATATACCTGCAATGAACTTATCTATCTTCAAAACGATTATATATTTAACTGCTATGACATTGTTTGACAAACTTTTGAAATAATTTTAGATAACTTTTTTGCCGCACAATATAAACAATTTTACTTTAAAAAACTTATAAACATTAGAAATATTAAAAATTACAATGAAACCAATTTTGCCACAAAAATATTTATACATTGAAGATCGGCTTTCCCAAAAAACACATTTAAAATATTAGTTTTTTATATATTGATGAAAAATATTTCAGTAATACAAGTACCTAATACGAGTAATAATCTGGTCTATTACATAACTTTGCAGATTTAGGTATAGGTTTCGCACATATATAGATGCATTTTATAACTAAACAAATATTTGTAACTCAAAATATCTACGAAAAATAAAAAAAAAATCCTATTGTTCATGAAAAACATTAAATTACATCACAAAATATGAAAGTGGAATACTAATACATATATATAACACGCACATATATAGTTTATGCTATTTTTGTTGGCATTTTACTGCCTTTTAAATAACTAAAATGACTACATATGTACATATATTAACATGTTCTACTAACGATATGAAAAACTATAATGAATAAAGCTCGTTATACAAATCAAATACCTGAATATTATATATATATATATATATTCGGCGATTTCAATTATGTATGCATATTGTTTTAATTTGAAAGGAATCTACAAAAGGTTCATTGAATTATGTGATAATATAAATTCTTAACCATCTTAATAAAAATTAGACTGCTAAATTTTGACATATATATACATATTACATATATGTATAACCATTTGTAATTATACCTGTATTATACACTTCTATTCAAATGGAAGAAGTGTATGTGTATGCATAAATGTATAATAATTAAATATTGGTGTATACTGAATATAGGAGCTAATATACATGTATTATATTATTATGTGAAATTTATCGGAAGTATAATTCTTTAATTTTTTTAAATCGAACTAGAAAAATAGAAAACTGCATATATATTGCAACTTACAAGATTGGTAAATAATTGTCTACTCTTTTTTTCGTTTAAACTATGACAAATATAATACCTTGAAACATTAGTTGTATGAGCAATTTTGTTTGGATAGTGGAATTTTACTGAAAACGATGTAATTTCAAAAAGCCAAATTTAGAAAACTGTTGTACCGTTGTATCTTACAGTCTTACACCGTTGTATAATAAAATCAATTTGAAACACATAGTTAATGTCATTTTATATATTTGCTTTTGTAATTTCAAAATAACAATAATTAAGAGTAGTAAGACTAAATTTTGAACCTAATTTTTTTATTAACTAAACATATATTTTCTTATATATGTATTGAAATTCAACGTGTTAGATACATTTAAAAAAATCAGATATCAAAATTAGACATCCTTCTATTTAAAAAAATTATAGAAACGTATATTATGTAATTTATATATGATAATACATCTAAATACAGCTTTTGTAATTCATAAATATAAACTTAAACCAATTTATTTGTAGAGACCTTTATAAAACCAAATTAATAAAGGGAAAGACTTCATGATGTTTTTCAATCTGCACTATTTTTTTCCTTATGCCACATATTGATCGCTGTATCTATAAACATATTTATATTTATATTTAACGGAAATATCATCAATTTTTGGTCGTTGAATGAGGCCAACGTAAGTTTTGTAAATCTAAATTTTAAAACTTTTGGAAGAAATCGTCGAAAAATAATCTAAAACTTTTAAATCTGGTTGAAACTTTACACAGTATATTAAAACCTTTCGTCATGGTTTTAAGTTGTGGTCAACGAAATCTAAAATATATATCTAAATGTAAATGTAAATATAAAATGTATACATATATTTATATCCTATATATTGTTATATATTTTGTTATGTATTTGTTACATATATATATTATATTGCATAATATAATTAAATATTTATTAATTTATGACTTTAAAAGATAACATTATCCTTGTTTTAAGTTATAATTAGAACTATGCATGAGTGGTGTAGGGCTGGGAACACTAAGCCACCGCCCTCTCCAAATAATTTACCTGATGCCTATATGACAAAATGGCAAAAAATGATAGCATTTAAAGTGAAATTCACTAGTATGTGCAATTGCGTGCATTAAGACTGAAAGTACGCCAGAAATAGTTTTACTCACTCTAAGTGCATTTATTTCTATTGAAATATGTTAAGCATATTCTTTTTTAGAACAGATATAATTGAAAATGAAGTACTCAATCAATGATATAATTGATTAGCTCAGTCGACGAAAACGGTATCAAACTTTGTATTATCAAAAACAAATGATTTATTTGTTTTGCATTTCTAAGCGCATATTTTAAAATTGTTATTTGGCGCATACAAAGTAGTTAATATATCTTTTATGATATAAATCATGCAAAAGAGAGTACTTTACAAATTATAATAGGTAATATATAGATAATGCTACATGATTAAAATGCATACATAGAAAATCATAAATCTTAATTTAAATAATACTTCTTCTTTTTCTTTTGTCTCCTCATCGGCGATTCCCTAGAGGTTATAAAGATGTAGTCGCTAGGCGACCCACACACACAGCGTTCGCCAGGATCTTAATTTCTGGGTCAGGACCGAAGCACTATGTCCTAGGCTGCGTCCAGGTCTGGCAGTTTAGTAGGTGTTCGGTGTCTTCCCCATCTTCCTCACAGTCCGGGCAAAGTGGGGTGTCAGTGATCCCTATACGATGCCGGTATTAGGCCAGGATCGGGCTGTGGTTACACCTAAGTTGTGCTGGAGTCCGTTAGTGAATCTTGGACATATTTCCTGACTCCTTTGGAGGCCAACTAGTACCATAAATGTTGTGGTGGTGATCCTTTCGACAGTTTGTATACATAAATTGGAGGTATGACAGGAGACCTTCATGTTTGGTCTAGTCTTAATCCCTCATTTGCAAGGCAACCTGCCTCCTGGTTCTCCGAAATTCTCAGTGGGAGAGTTGAAAGGTAACACTAGGAGAGTCAACTCATTGAAAGGTGACACTAGGTCCACGAGTGGCAAGTATGTTGATGAGGGACACGTTTGACACGTTATGGCACATTTTGTCGGTTTATTCCGACTGCAGCCCTTTCATAATTCGATTACTGCCGATATTCTGCATTCCTGTATTTCCCCTTGGATTTGTTTTGGCTTATTTGAGAGCGGTGAAGATGGTGGTCAGTTCGGTTTATATGAAGAGCTGATTCTGCCAGCTTGTGCGGAATATTCTTTGAGATTCATGATGTAGTCCAGGGTATTCCCAAGCCTCCGTTGTCGGTATGTTTCTACAGATCTATACAATATTGAAAGCATTTTTCTTTTAATTAAAAATTGTACAATATGTATTTTGAAAACATAATTTTATTAAGCATTTCATTTAGCTTAATATTTAATTTTTGGTCATTTCTTTTAAAATACTTCAAAAGGAAATCGATTGTTATTTTAAGATATTTAGTGGTTTATAATTGCATGATTGATAACGATATATATATATATTTAAAGTAAGCAATAGGAATTGTAATAAGTAAGGATGGGATCGAATACATGAAAACATGAAATTGAAACATCTTATGATACAAAAAAGCAAATCATTGTTTGCTTATTTTACAAAAACAGATTCATCAATTCGCAGCAGTGTTTCATAGGGAATTCCCAAAATCTCCATCGATCTCTGTTATTGTTACCAAAGTTCATCCAGTCAAAAGCTCCATCAAACTATGCTATTGTAATTAATCCTATTATCATCGAAATCCAGCCAGAAACTACATTGATCTTTGATATTGTAACCAAAGTCCAGTCAAAAGCTCCATCGATCTTTGCAATTGTCGTCGAAGTCTAGTAAAAGCTCCATCGATCTTTGCTATTGTCATCGAAGCCCAGCCAGAAATTCTATTGATCTCTGCTATTGTAACCAAAGTCCAATCAAAAGCTCTATCAATCTCTGCTATTGTCACCGAAGTCTAGTAAAAGCTCCATCGATCTTTGCTATTGTCGTCGAAGTCTAGTAAAAGCTCCATTGATCTTTGCTATTGTCATCGAAGCCCATCCAGAAATTCTATCGATCTCTGCTATTGTAACCAAAGTCCAGTCAAAAGCTCCATCGATCTTTGCTATTGTCGTCGAAGTTCATCCAGAAGATCCATCGATCTCTGCTATTGTAACCGAAGTCAAGCCAGAGGCTCCATGGATAATAATAATAATAATATATAAGCGTATCTTTGTGAATCAAAGTACATTAATAGAAATCTTGTACAGCAGTGGAGTGTAATATAGAGGGTAGAAAATAGAGGATAGCTACTTTCGATATGTAAAAATAAAATATAAGAATATAGGTTAAAGTTTAACAGTATTATACGTATAATGATGAAAATTATACAAGGATTGGAAATCATCAATTATATAACAAAAGTGTATAGAAATAACATTTGAATATAAACATAGACATTTAGTAAAAAGAAAAGAACGATTAATGATTTATGATGGTGGTGATTTTAGGATAAAAATAATTCAGTCTATAGGTAGATCGAGCGAAGTGTTGTGAAAATTTTCTGGAGCGTTGGAGTACGTGGGGTGTTAATTGATGTAGTGGATGGTTGTGGTTTGAATGTGACATGATAAATAGTTTCTGGGCTTGCAATAATCGTCTTGTCTCTAGGGATTGAATGTTATGGGGGGAATGTCTTCGGGGAAAAATAAAATTCTCAAAGCTCTTTTTTAAGTTTTTCAAGAATTTGCGTGTTTTTTTGTTTAACCCGATGAACAATCTTTGCTATTGTCATCGAAGCCCAGCCAGAATCTCTATTTATCTTTGCTATTGTCACCGAAGCCCAGCCAGAATCTCTATTGATCTTTGCTATTGTCATCGAAGCCCTGCCAGAAGCTCTATTGATCTTTGCTATTGTCACCGAAACTCAGCCAGAAGCTCTATCGATCTCTGTTATTGTCGCAGAAGTCCAGCCAGAAGCTCCATTGATTGCTATTGTAACAAAAGTCCAGCTATAAATTCTATGATATTTTCACTGAAGTCCAGCCAGAAGCTCTATTGATTTTTGTTAGTAACAATTCCAAAATTTCTCGAAGAAAATGTTGAACAAAACCTCTGAATATTCTTCAAAATTATTTTTGTTTAACAATGTAAATATTTTGCCCTATAAAAGAAAATAATATTTGTTTTTGTTATTTCCTTAAGTTTAACTTTCAATTTTAATCGAATAGACCATGTAATTTTATGTGTTGTTGGTATGTTCACAACATGCTTTTATACACGTGTAAAATTTATATAGAGTACCTAGATGTCATTTACAGTCAAATACGCATTTTTTCGAACAGTTAGCATTACTAGAAATATTTCTGTCCGTCAGTTACAAATACTATAATTTATTAGTTGCTTCTAATTTAAGAAACAAGGTTAGTACTTTCAAAATATAACAAAGTTACTTTTTGTATACTTAGTATATACTTTGCTCTAACAAATATGGGTAATGTAAATACCTATAACTTTTATTAAAAATCTTGAAAGATTCATATTTTTGACCAGATACTTATTTCTTCAAATTAATAAGCCTTTTTTTCAGATAACCAATTTATGTATATAAAGTAAAATAAATATCTATTAAACTACCATATTGACGGCCATTTTTTGGATTGATCCAGGTTACAGAATGTTTGAAGCATGAGATTTGTTATCTCTTTTCTCTAAATACCTACAACAAAATTGATGCTTTATCCGGCATGTACCTAATGATAATTTCATTAAGCGTACCAATTACTATAATATTTGATTACATGATCATTATGCTTACATTATCCGCAACGAGCTCCTATAGTATTCTAAACATTTGTACCAAATTTCATATTAAAATTCGCGTTATAGTTTGTATACAGATAAAATGCTATTTTAATTATAATATATGACACAGATTACATGTTTTTGCAATTAATTTATATCGATGTTAATATGGCATATAAGAGAAATGCTTGCGGTTAACAACGTACTTATTATAATTAAATCATTTAAAGTAAACAATAGATCTTTCTTTAGAAGTACCTATTCATGTGAAATATACATTTCCAGCGCAGTGTAAATTTAACAATAACCCAATTGTAAACATAGTCCTATTATTAAACTGCACGAATAAACTTCACATAATAAGTTTTACTTAAGCGTGCCCAACTCTTACCCATGAAAAATTCTTTT
>JAYRBW010061839.1:0-10184 GCA_036023295.1 Invenusta paracnida | reverse complement strand
CTGAGAAGCTTTACAATATTAAAAAACATAGTTAGCTCAAGTCAAATATATTTTTAAAGAGCTAACACATTTTACACATATTTCAATTCTTTTATGATATGAGCTAACACACTTTTTGCCATTTTTGGTTAATAATAATACTAATAATACCATTCCATGTAATGACTTAAATCATATAGAGAGCTCAATGATTGGCTAGAAAATCTTTCATCCTCTAACCAACTGGTGAAGTTCTTCATTTAAAGGGATACAACAATCACTTAACGGTATTCTCTGCCTAGTCGAGATTTGAGAAATTCGAAGAACGAGAACGAGAACCAGTTAGAGTTAGAGTTGGGTTACTTACACAGAGCATCCAAAATAGATTTCCGTCAATTAAAAGCTGATACAGAATTATCCATAGACGTTAAACGAAATAAATATAGTCCATGAAATTATCCCATCCATTTAGTAAAACAGAAGCTAAAAAGACTGCAAATAATCAAAACTATAATTGAAATACCATTTTAACTAAGAAGCACTGCCTACCCCAAACACAACAAATATCAACAACACATTAATTTAGAAGTTGTATTAGTATTGGTTGTATTACTGCAACTAAGTGAAAATTCGTTTTAGTTCTTCTGTTATTGGAGTACAAGTATTGTGGCTCATTCCTGAGCTTATTAAACTATAGAGGTAATCAATCGATCAACTCTTGTGTGTGCTTTCAGTGTTGTGAGAAGGCGATGTCTGGAATAAATTGCCTCTCTAGGATGCAGAACATTCAACCCGCCCAGTGTTTGTAAATCTTGCACGGACTCGCTTATGTGGACTTAAAGCCGCACTTCTGATGGAATCCCCTATGGAGGTAAGTTATAAATATAAATTTTTATATGTAATAGAAACGGAGGTTGCCTGCAAGGCAGCGTTAGAGTGTGTGAGTATATTTTGGAGGAAGCTTGTGTTTGTGTTTTTAATCCAAGTTTTATTTTTCTCTATACTTATTAACTAATGCCGGTTATTCAACGAATTATAAAAGATCAAAGAAAGTTTAGTTTTATTACTTTGCTGGCGCAGAGTCTGTTTGAATAAGAAAACGTGGAGGAATAATAAGAAACATTCTAAAATCTATCCGGTAATTATTTATACCAGAGGAAATTTTATTTATCCTGCGTATTTATCAGGTTGCATTTTATCGATTTATTGCATATTTTAAGAATAATATAAAAATAATACGTTTATAAGAAGAGTCCTTAAAAAAACTTTTCGTCCTAGAGATAAAATTAGAACTAAAAAATATTTAAAAATAGTTATATTTGAATAAATACGAAAGAAACATAATATTTTAAATTATTAAAATATACCTATAACCAATGGAGTGCATGATTTTTTAGAATTAATGTTGTAATAAATATGGTAGGTATATATGCATAAATACTTGATATTCAGTATAGTTCAGTTTACAACAACGCTCGAAAGTAAAAAAAATCACATATACAGGCCCTCACAGAAATATGTAGACTATAAAAATATATATACAGGCCCTCACAGAAATATGTAGACTATAAAAATATATATACAGTATATATATTTATAAAATTTACTAACATTTTTCTTAAACATAGTAATATAGTTAATGTTAGGAATCAATATATTGTACAATTATAATTACATCATAGATATCAGATGTCGGCTCCGGTTATCCGTAGAGGCAATATTCATAACCTATCCAATTTAACAAAGTGGTAACAATGAGAAATTGCTCTATACTAACTTTTTTTACCGGTTAATAAGCTGTGAAAGTCAGATTGCTGTGAATTACATAGATAAACACTATCATTATAGACATTTGATTCGTTTAAGATTTTGGAGACTATAGTGAGTACTTTTTTTGCAGTACAAAATAATATTTTTTAGTACAATTTCATTAAACATTAATGGGATATACATATGTATGTATAATATATCTAAAAAAATAATAATTTGCGTATTTGTTGCGATAATCTATAGATTGTATATATCACATGCATCTTTTAAAGGCAATCAGCATTTGCAACTATGTTCTACAACATGCTTTGCTCAAATAACAGTCATAAGCAAATATAATTAAATATGAACGTTTTTGACATAATAATAATTTTGTTTATTTAGTTTAAAAATCTATTCACGTTTTTATTGATCAGTATAGTATCTGTAATTCACAAATGCAATACACAAAAACAATTCAAGTTTTAAGGAATGCCATTTTTATTTTATTAAATATCAGCTTTTCTATGCTGTAATCTATGTTAAAATATTTTATTATTTAATAGGTATATAAAGAACGTACAATTAGAATATAAGTCAGAAGAGGGAAAATCGAAATTTATTCAAGACAGGAAATCAGTCTTTGAAGCCCTTTAGCAAACAAGCTATATAATATACTGAAAAGAAAAAAAGGCTCGTTTTAAACATATATATATATAAACTATAACATATGATACGTTCCACCCTTCAAAATATTCTATAGAAGTCTTTTGTTCAATTTTATGATTCTAAATACCTTCAACGCTGTGTATGTATTATTTTATTTTAAAGGACACAACAAAGCGAATATCTGTACTATTCCTATGTGTGTTATTCCAACGATTTTATGTTTCCGAATAACAGATAAGTATACACAGGAAACTATAAATTTTATTTTATGAACAATGTTGAAGCTAATGCTATATAGCAGTTATCATGATAAATGGTTGTTTATATACTTCAACGTAACAAATATGCCAAACCAAACTTCCGGAACAGACGCGCAGCCAGAATTTTCAGGAATGTGGGACTGTGGTACACTCCTCAGTTGGGCGCATAAACTTACAGCATAAACTTAAAGTATATATAACAAAAAATACCTATATTAATTTAATGATATATATATTTAAATATAGAAAATATATCTCAAAGTCAATTTTTAATCATAACTTTCACATATTAAATATACTTTTATGTGATATCCACAATTAATGGGAGAATATTTTAAGTCACAGAGAATATACCCATGAATATCTGAAAAGTTGAACGAATAAAAAATCGTATCTACTGCAATAGAGTAAACGTGTTTTATGTATAGCAATCATACTTTGCACAAAAACGACCGAAATACTATTAGTTTAATTAGTAGATGTACAGGTATTATTTAAATTATAAGATATTACATACACTAAATGGAATATTTTGCTCATATTTTGGAATATAAGCACAAGTAATATGCATATATGTTTTCGTACTAATATAAATATAAATTAATCAAATACCAAGTGAATAATATATATATATAGGTACATATACATTCAAAAAGATATTATGGCTTAAATGACTATACATTGCCAATAATGTGTTCAATGTATGTTCAATGAATGTTTCAATGCATTATTAGAATGCACAGCCCTGTCAGTCGATATTCATACAAAATGTGGATCGGACATATGTCATCACACGATACAATGTTAAAAAAATGAAAATAGGAAGCATTGGCTCAATATTTTATCGATTTATAATAATTTATGAATATCGAGTACACACTGGTACCAGCATAGACCAGTGACCAGTGTCTATAGTTTCTTCTCGATGTTATTCTTCCAATGCTGTTGCCAGACTCTCAACTACGTCAACAGAGAAAGTTTTCTTGGAGTATCTTCCTCCCAAAATTGTTATACCTACATATTAACTTCACGAATATAATCGTTGTTTAAGTTGACAATATTGACTGGAAAAGATCAAACAACAGAGATAGGTATAGTGATTATTCAGGAAACGATTATGTAAAGTTCACTGTGTAACATGATTAAGTAGAGGTATATAGTATAGGAACACTTCATTTGAATTATTATTCTTTGTCGATAATTGGAACTTTCATGTATCATTGAAGATGATTGATCAGGCTTGATCAGAAACAGCACCACATTAATCTGCACGTTCACGTGTTTTTTAGAACCCAATAAAGAGGTCAGCGTCTATGTATAGTTACATATAATATATATATATATTGCACTTGTAAATTGGAGTGTATTATTCGTTATAATTAATTAACATTCTAGATTATTATAGAATTATAAACTCTGAATGATACAGTTGGTAAATCAGAAACTTTTAATATAACGGGGGTTTAAGGGCAAATATTATGTTAATATGTTTCGCATAAACTTTTTTATACATAGAAAGCTTTGGGTTATCGCTTTATTAATGGAATAGATTATACAGGACATAATTTGATTTTTACAGGGGCTCCATTTTATGTATTGGAACACATCTTACTTTATCTGAGTGGATGAGGTGATGGAACCTCTGTACCTTTCCTATGGAACACAAGCCTATACAGTCAAATAAATCTTGTTATAAAAAGTTTTAAACCTTAACGTGTTATTTCATTGAATCAATATATCTATGTACCTATATAAAATAACGTGAACATATTTTAGAAATATTCATTTCGAAATGTGATGTTGTTTACGGTATTGATGGTGGTTGAGAGTAATTAAACACAGAGAATTCTCTCTTATTGATTTCGTATGCATCACATTAGAAATTATCGACCATTGAAAACCAAGCGTTCTAGTTTATTAATTTTTATACAAACAGATAGCTTTTAAATTAACTAAATATTAATATCACTCTACTGTTAATTAATGATACTTAATAATGCGTTAAATATTTAATGCGAAACACAAACCGAGAAATCAGAAACATTTACATCCTATATAAATTTTTATCATCATAATGATGTAAAGGATTTTATCAGTTATAACCGTTAACTTTTTTGTTAACAGAAAGAGAAAAAATAATAATATGAATAACCCATACTGATTGATCTATATTATATATATATATAAATATTTATTAAAATATAATTTATCAGGATTATAAATATAATTAGGTATAACTACTTTTTTTCTAGTTGATTGAATCAGCGCCTATATGCCGCCCATTCTATTACACAATAAAACTAAGTCTTTTTGCTATGTACATTGTTATTGCGGGCACAAGCATACAAAGCTCCGGCTTATATGAGTATTTAACTGTACAAGGAATATTCGAAGGCATAGTACGCCTCAGTGCATCGACTTTTTCTTCGCATTTATGTATATTTCGGTCTCTTAGATTTATCTACAGTGTCTCAAACTCCTCTGTTTCACGTATTGATTCTATTCCTGCTGTCTTTTTAGTTATTCATGTATTCAAGTGACATTATATGACATATAATGAACTTTAAGATTTTTCGACATATATATATATATACTATTTAAAATCTCAATACAGTTGGGAATACTTAGTTTTTTCATATAATATGTCATATTCTGTTTAATATTAATTTAATGTAGACTAAAAAATATTTAAAAATTTTAAGTCTCATTTTGAAAATTATATCAAAGCATTTTAAGCTTAAATTGAATATATTACATTCAATACTATACCGCAGTATAAAATACACATGTATACATCAAAGTTTAGAAATATGACTCTATTGCTTGGAATATACTGCGTTAAATACAAAAAAGACCACATCAGTTTAATAATTTTAAGGTGTGGGATCTTCTAAAACTTATAATACTGAGTTATATTTTAATGAAAACATATTCATAAACTAGTACTTGTAGTTTCAATTGTCTAACTTTACCAAAATGTTATAGATGTCTCTTTTAATGATTGCAAAATAGCATAACATATTCATTAATATATATTTCTATCGTATAATTACATTATAAGATAATCATAATTATCTGATTATAATAATTTTAACGAGAATTTTATTACAAAAATTGCTGAGCTATTATAAAATACATTGAATGATTTTTTTAGAAACATTTATTTCATTAAAACAAAAAGATATAAACAGATAATATGTATAAATAATGCGTTTAAACTCTAGCTTAATAATTGTCATGTATATTTGACGAATTAAGATTAGACTATATTTTTCAAATAATATAAATACATTTTTTATCTAAACTTAACAAGTTCCAGTTTTTGAATACACATTTTATCTCACTAAAATTATCTTACCTCCGTTGAACTATAAAAATAGGCTCTTTTTAGAACATTTCACAATAAAGAATACACTTCTTATTTAAGAAAAATTGTTCAAAATAATTTATTATTTAAATAAAAGTTAACATTGTCACAATTCAAAGATTAACATAGTTTGGAAATCTACATTTTTGTACCTAATTAAGAACTGTAACAATTACTATAATCATAATTTTAGTAATCATACTATGTATACCTATCTACATTTCCAATAGACATATAAATGGTATTTATTTATTTAGAATTTACTGTATTTCAACTTATAATTGAATTTTATATAACACATTTTAAATCAATAAGAAAGGAAATCGTTTTATTTTTTCAAATGTATCTTACTCATAGATATAAATATACTTTAAATAAACTATAAATTAATATTGTTAATCTATTTCTATGATCTTTCCGATTAGCTAGAATGCTTTGGAGATAATTGTTTTGTTGAATAAATTCTTCTTAGGTAAACTTTTATAAACAAAAAGAAAAACAAAGGTTTTCATACTGCGAAATTTTTCGCCAGTTCTTTACAAGCAGATACATTGCAACGGGTAGGATTTACAAGATTTATTTAAACAATAAACATGAGAATAAATATTAGCGAAAAGTGATAAAAAATTACGTAATTAGATGAGAGTATAATGATGTATTGTTGCTTATATGTATTCTCATGTTAATTATTTAAATAATTATTGTACATGCGCTAACCATTGCCAAAGTATCTGCTTGTAAAGAATTGGCGATAAATTTCGCAATATAAAAACCTTCCATTTTTTTATTTATTTATAACATTTTATTTTTGACTAACTAGTCATTTTAATTAATTCTATAGTTATGAATAAACTTGAAATATATTTTATTCTATATTTTTTCACATAAATTTGTAATGATTCATACTTTATAAAGGCTTCCATATTTTTTTAAAGTAAAATATTTAAATTGCTTTGGCTCTATTATAGAGCCTTAGTAGCATTAAACTGCATACCTACATAATCAAAAAGAGTTGAAACAACTGTCTATTCTTACTCCATGACAAAAACAATGTGCACAAGGCAATTACATATAACTTTACACAGACAAATTTAAAGAGCAATTATCTAAAGATAATGAAATTATCCATACTTTCCAGACAGGCGTGATTAAATAATGAATTCTGACTTCCGTGAATACATTATTAATTTGATGTTTGCGGTTATAATTCTATTATTTATTTATACATAGCAGAATAACATTAATTTTCTGTGATCAGAGTTTATCTCGTATTATATTATTATTTTACAATTTTATCTTAACTTTTTTAACATATACTTTTACCGTCTTTTGATGTAGGTATTGGCGTATTGGCATATTGTGAAATTCGATTTTAAAACATTTGATCTTTAGTTATGAAATACAGATATTTAAACAACTGAAACTTTTAAAATGTTATAAATTCGTCTATTTATAGTTAGGAAATTTGAAGAAAATAAGTAGTTTTTATTTGCATTAATGGTAAATCATATTGGACTTTTGTTTCAACTTCTCCAAATTGCAAAATATTATTGAATTTAATTAATAAAGAATATATTTGCCAAATAATCTTTTTATATAATACAGAAGAATATGTACATATACATTTATTTATAGTTAAACGTTGACAATAGTATCGTTCATAAATATTATTCAAGTAGAAAACTTGAATCTGATTTTCGTTTTTTTCTGAATATAGAATAGAAAAATATGTTTTGTTATATTGCTAATTAGGTGAATATATTTAAATATCCTTGTGGTCTCTTAAATAATAATATTTCTTTTTAGCAGGGACCACAAAACATTTGAAATGATATATTGTGAGGGATATACACATACACATACACACACACACATAATATGTATTATAATATGTGCATATATCACTATATTATATTATATCATATCAATGGAAAAAATATGTTTTACATTAGTGCATGCTGTTATGTGTATTAAATATAACATGACTGTTCCACTTATACTAAAGAATTGCATCCCTTTTGTCAGCATCATAATCATACGCCCCAATTTCATATTTTATTATGTCTCCATAGGTGTAACATAGAGTTGCCCATTCTGTTGCTCTGTCAGCTTTGGAATTTTTGGTAAGGCAGAATTAACATTTAAACAATTTCACATATACGTGCTTCATGCTTGATTACCTTCACTTAATAATATTACTATTACTTATAACGATCTTTTCCTATTTAATAATATCACTGTTTCCTTTGAAGTGTTTTTACTTTTCGAGTAAATTTATGGTATATTCATAATTAAATAAAGGACAATAAAACAGATTAATACGGAACACATATAGTATTGACTCAATAATATAAATACTACATGTTCATGATGCGCAAGTTATTCCCACGAATAGGACGTGGCATTCACATTTTGGAAAATATTTATTTAAATTATTAAAATATGTAATATGTCCGCTTTTGTAAAAAAATAGAGCATGAGACACACGAATAGTTTCTATAAGTTCAGGAAAACTCGTTGTAAACATGGCTATATACTAGTTCATGTAATTAGCAATCGTTTTTTTACAGTCCACCATCACCTATATAACGAATTTTTCATGTCAAAGTCCCATTATAGTATGTTTTAACAGTTACGTGATATATTTTGTTACAATTGCAAATTGTATTAAATTTTTTCATAATATATTTTTAAAGGATTTCGTCATATAATAATTTATGCCTTCACTATTATGTTAGTAATTTTTGTTTTGTTTTTTGGAAGATTTTTTGAATCTAAAATATAGAGGCTCCTGCAGAATGATCAACGTTAACATAATGTGACGATTTGTTCTATGGATAATTATGTTGTCAAAATGCAAAATTGCTTGACTGTCTTTAAATTTATTAGATAGAAATATATTTCGTTATTGAAGCAAAGCGTTTAGTACGAATTTATCTAATATTTTAATCAGTATATAACAAGGTTTTTTGTCAATGTCAATAGAATACACTGTCAACATATATGTATATACTGCAACGCCTCCACTTTGTCCAACTTTTCATGCGGCTGGTCGCGCAACTATTTCGTGCGTCTATCTGTTCGACTGATCGAGATGATTTATTTTCTTCAGATTTCATGTTTTTCATACATATATTTCTCACTTGCTTATATATTAATTGCGCGTGGTTTTATTCATTAAAATTATTGTAAAAAAAAGAAGTTATCGCGTCTTCTATTAATGGAAATGGAAAATAATGGTTTATCCCTTATACAGTTGCACTAGAAGGCGCATGAAAAGTTAAACTTCACTATATTTTTTAAAATATTTGTTGTTAAAACGAAAGTATAATTAATTACATATTAACTTGCTATCCCTATCCGGTCATGCTATTCATTGTAGTGGAACATCATTTATTTGATGTGTTTTCCTTGTATAGTAATATATGTATATTCGTATTCGTACATTTTCTAAAATTTTTAGTAATAGTTTTGTATGACAAATGTTAATGCTTCTAGTTGTTTGTTTGTAATGTATCATACATAAATAATGTTATACTTCTTTATGTATATGTATTGGTGTATTTATGCATATTACCTATTATGTGTATCTTAGGTGTAATAATTATGTGTCTAGATATTGGTATGACGCTACATATATATATGTATGTGTAGTGTGTATAGTATATGTTAGTCACTTAATTACTAATACTTGTTAGATATGTACAGGATTCAAGACACTATTATAATTACGGTTTAAAATACAATTAATCTGTTAATCTATTAAGCAATAAAGATATTATCTTTGCTTAAGACAAGATGTTTAATTATATAAATAATATTTTGTATTCTAGCAGATTGCGTTTAATGGATTTTTATTATTAACATCAAAAGTTAAATAATAAAGTCATATAAAAGTGAAAATATATGCCTGTGCTACCATGGTTTAAATGTTTACAATGAATTCCGACTTTTGAAAAATTTTGCTATGAATATTTCCTTCATGTTTTTGTGTACCTACATGTTTGTTATTTCAACATTTGTACATATATAAAGAAAGCACTGGTTATTTCTTGTGTGCACACTTCAGTAATGTTTATGTTCATCGCGAAACTACTTGCATTGGTTCAATGTCTCTTTTATTTTATTTTTTATTATACATTGCAGCACTATAATAATAA
>JAYRBW010061838.1:0-10185 GCA_036023295.1 Invenusta paracnida | reverse complement strand
AACGCGGTGGTCCCTACAAATAGGTATTTGCGCGTATGTGTGTGTGTGTGTGTGTGTGATCAAACAGAATAGCGAGATTCATGGTGTACAAATATAACAGTGTGTTGACATAAGGAATAGCTTATGAACATTCTATTTATCTACCAGTACCTACATAAAGATGTTCATAGATAATATGTGTATGTTATTGAAGCACAACCATGCAACAGTAGATGCCTACAAACTAAATTCTACAAATTCAGCAAAAATCAGTGATCTCCAGGATGTACTGGTAGATGTATGTTAATGTAGACCTATACCTACTCGTATAAAGCTGTTTTGAAATGTACTTTTCTTCGTGGTTTAATATTTATTCCGAATATGCCATATTTTGAAGAAAATTAATTTATCACAAAATATTGTTTTATTTATAAATAAATTAAGAGATATATATATTACGTCACATTAAAAATAATTAGTTAAAATAAAACGTCTATGTCATTGGATGTATACAATTAAATACAATATATATATAGATTTGTTTTATGATAACCCGTAAGACTGGATTTAAAATAGGAGTATTTTCAATAAAAAAAACTATAAAAAGCTTAATTCTATGTATCATTCATTTTATAGAATATTATATTAAGTCAATATAATCTTCATTTGGAGAACATAATTTGAATACTTCTGTAATGCTTATGATTTATAATAAAATTTATATTTTTTAACAATAAAATTTAAATTCAATATTATTAGGTACTCGTAAATAATACGATAAGACAATGTATTAACTAAAAATTATTTAAGCTAAAGAATTCGTATTTTGTCGGAAATTTATCAAATTCATGAATAGGTTAATAAGCAAAATATGTAACTATTTTATTCAGAAAGATAACATTCCGAGTGAAAATTAATATGATCTCAATTGCATTTATAAAATAGGGTTTTAAAAATAAAAAATGTATATACATACATAGGTATTCTAAAAATGAAATATTAACTTTATTTCAAAATTAGCACAAATATCAAAATTCTATTTGTATGATTCATTTCCGGGCATATTGTAATAATAATTATTTATTTACACAGATGAAAACGATAGATTATTGCTTTGTGTCATAATCAATTGTAGAATGAGTTTATTATGGTAGGATTTAAATTATATAAAAACCCATAGAGTAATAATTAATAGATAATTCTAACTCTATGTTAAAAACCATGCTAAAATATCATTTCGTCATGTATCAAAGAGGTAATAATAGAGACAAAATATTAACTATTTCAAAATAACTTATATGTAACGTATAGCAATTTAATATAGTAACCACCGTCACTGAAATGTTTTAAATAATATTCATAGATAGCGTAATATACATTATTATATTATTTGTGATAATTTAAGTTAATCAATAACAAAATAGGATTATATTTATTTTGAATACAATTATAAATTTATTTCAATCTATATCTGAAAGAGCTAGTTTCAGCAAATAAAGTGATACATTCGGAAAATAGTTCTTTCGACTAAATGCAGATTTCGGCTGTAAAGAAACTAACAAATTGATTTTTTGTTTATAAAAATCAATAAGGTTTACTCAACTATAAACATATGTATAAATAATTATAGTATCCTATAATTTCTTTAATTACAGTTTAATAGGCTAATTGATATAACAAATTATTGGTAATCAACAAATAGGTAATATATCATATTTATGTCTTTCTACTCTGAATATTGTATAGTTGAGTAATTTATAGAATAAGTAATAAATTCTAGCAATATCAATATACATATATATTATATATGCAAAATAAGTCGAATTTGGCTAAATATTTACGATGTTAATCAATAATTACAGATACATACATTTACGATTTTAGAGAAGTTTAGATTGTTAAAATAATTAACGTATAGAAAATATCGACAATATCAAAAAATCACATTTAAACACACAGCTAAAGATATTTAGAAGTTTAAAACGATTTTCAAGCAGAAGGAAAAAAACAAGGAAAATAATATTACGTGACATATTTATAATATTCTTACACAGCAGCATAGTGTAAGTATAGCAGAGGATTATAAAATATCGGTGGAGAGGGAACAAATGATTGCTGTTGCGGCATTGAGGACACTAAATGCCAATAAGGTGAATTGGGGATTTGGAGAAACGATGAGTCATTCAGCAACATAACTAACCTAATGCGCATAAGACAAGTCTCACAGATCACAATAAAAAGATGACATACCAGATAAAATTCCTTTTCCTAAGCCTTTCTCTCATCTTGCCGACTTCCCGATATACTGCGAGTATCTTTGTGTTTTCAAACTTTTCTCGTAATATGGTAATACTCGGATGATTGGAAGTGGTTATTTAACAGTTTTGTCGTTGTATAAAATGTGTGTGCCTCAAGAACTAATCTTCAGACTTTGTAAGGAGAATTTGTGATGCAAGATCTGATATTGCAAATATCCCCCAAAATAATGATTGAAATATAATAGAATTGGGTGTGGGAAATGATAAATTTGAAAATAATTCAAGAACTATAAACCTTGGGGACAAAACAGCGTGATGTAACTTGATCTATGAGTATTCCATTATAATATTGCAAATAAACATAGTACGTGTATCTGTATATTTATTGCCCAAATTCCAAAGAATGACCATTAAGTGTAACTGAGTACATACCTGAGTACATACTATTTTGATCATATGCTCAAGTAGATAATATTGCTACCTATAACATGATAAATTACTGACTCGAATTAAGTTTTGTTTTTATTTGGAGCGCATGATTTTAGGCACTTGCAAGTATATAATAACATTATTAATTGAACAATATATTATAAAGTAGGCAATCATTTTTATAGCTTTGCTTGTATTAATAATTTTACTAAATACTGTTCCGAATAACGATTTTACAAACATCGCAATTTGTCGAAATAACAGGCATACAAATAATAAATTGCTTCAGAAAAAATCAGAGATTTTAAAATACTATTCGATAAACACTACATATTATAAATATAGATGACACCTCAAGAGTCTCACATAACATTAATCTAAATATACTAAACTATATGATAATGCGGCTTCAAAATGACCGTGAAAAATTATACAGTTTATTAATATTAGTAAATAATACTTATAGTTTCCTAGATTATAAATAATTAGATTTACATATTTATCCGAAATATGTACCTACGTACCAATTAAGTCAACTGTAAACTGTATATTAATAATACAAAATGATAATAAATATAATTCCAACTTACGTTTTACTGGTACATCCTCCCATTTCTGCAGGTAATAATACTTATTGTCCAAGTTAGGCTAGTGTAGAAGATATTCAAAGCTCGCTAGTCGGAGCAGTTCCCAGTCTCAACTCAAAGTTCACCGAAGACACTGACTGAGAGTACACAAGTCTGTCCCCTAGAGTGGTGATCCCTGGCAATGTCTTGTCTACGTGTACCGATCCGATCGCCAATCACTTCTCAGCTACTCTCGGGTCGATAATGTATTCAACTACAGTGTGCTGCAGTGTGTACTCTCGTCTAAGGGGTGTACAATGCAGCTCGCACCAAACAGAAAACACAATGACTAATTGCTGCACACGGAATTAATATTAAAATACACCCTTTGGAATAGCGATTTTACTTTTCGATCGAAGATCCTAGTGGCTGTTGATTAATTGTTTCAGTATAAAATTCAGTTTAAGAAAAAAATGCTACTTAGAATTATTATGTTGCACCTATTTTAGTTGTACAGTTGTTAGAATTTACGCGTGTGCTTTAAGCTCTGCACTCTCTGCTCCTTAGTAAACACGAGATCAATATAGTCTTCCTTTCTCGACTGTTAAAAGCGTCTTCGTTATTGCCATGTTGTTATAGCCTAGGAATTCCCCTATCTACTACCTCTCTTCCTATCTCACTGGGTATTACTTACTACCAGCTAACCAATGAAAACGAAGCATGTGGAACCCTGGGCTATTGACTTCAACCCACCCCCCTATCCTCTCATCCCTCTCATATATTTTATTCGTTATATAGATCGGCCGTCTGTGTTTATGACAAGGCAGCACACGCTTCTGGCTTTCGTTTTAACTGCTTTTCGTCCTCGGATTGCCTGAAATAACCCCTGAATCTCCTCCTCTCTCCTTCTGTCCTCTACTCTCTCTCCCTTCACTATATCTATCCAAGTAAAACACTGCAGCTGCTATAGATAGCATTAGCTATATCCAAGTCTTCAGGAAATAGGAACTTTCCAGGAATGATAGTCTTACTACAGAAAATTGCTGTTCAGTGAGAGATATAGGCAGCGAGGAATGGACAATAATTGTAGAAGTAAAAATTTATATTATCTACCCAGGTATCCAACAAAGGGAGACGATTTATGAAATGTGGTTAACATTAGGTACCTGATCAATGCCCTTTCCCAGCTTACTAATAATTATTTCATATAGTAACGTACGTGCCTATAACCTCGTTTATAGACGAACTGTTGTTCTTAAAGTTACGTAACTTGTCAATTCTCTACAATCGTAAAGTATAATTATCTATATTATTAATTTTTACACTGTATAAATCAAATACTTATTTGTATAAATATAACGTATAATATATGTTAATAATATGTATGTAATACCCTGAAATATATAACTAACAGCAATATATTATATTGCTGTTAGTTATTCTGTTTACCAAAGGTTATACATCAGGGATTTATGAATAATTAGGTAATATATTAAAATATTTCTTTCTCAACAGACTACAATATTGAATACATCTGACATATTATATTAGAAAGAACATACTTCTGTATAAAATTGTAGCATGTTTCAAAATTGAAAATTCGTCTTAAAATTAAATAAAAAATTATTCATAAATAATATAAAAATACAACTAAATTTATGCAGACTTAAAATTAAATGAGTGCCGCCAATTTCGATTTTATAGAAGCATAATGCATTATTATATTGTTGTAATTACGTTTGACCGATTACGTTAATTCGAATTTCCGATGCAGTCCCCAAAAATATGTCCATGAATTTTTGTTGTATATTACACGACGAGAGCTAATATTGAGGTATTATATGTGTAGACTATCTCACTTAATTATTGTAATAGAAGAAACTGTATATCTAAATACCTACATATATATGCGTGTATGTATTTAATATGCATATCGTATGTTTTATCTAAACAAAAACAATAGGATCGCAAAAATAAAAGTCAAGCAATGAGCTCAAAGACAACTTTTCGTGATAATGTTGCAGGTACAACATTCACCTAATAAAGAAATAATTTATAAAAGAGAAGCCAAGAAATATATGTTATAATATTGGATAGTAAAAATATATATGGTGCGAAATGAACTTACAAATCCAGTATAGACTATAATAATTCACCCCTACTTCTGGACAGTAAAGAGGAATCAGCCACTACCATTCTTTGAATATTCTTTTGGAAGAAGACGTTGAAGACTAAGTAGATTATACCAGAGATGAGATATAAATATACATACAATTCAGTCATTAAGTCATATACTTGCACATTTTATTGATATATATACAAATTTCTAGATATAAATACATACTTATTTAATACTTTGTAATGAAATCGATTTACGTGTAATATTCCTGTGGTTACATTTTTTTGTAATCTAATATATTTGATACATAATTCTAGTAATCCAATTTATTGTAATGTAAATTAATTAATATGCAATCGAATTAATATATTTATATGCATTCATTGCATTCATTGCATTCATTGCATTCATTGACACTATAAATATGGGTCTAGACATCGTTTCTAACGTGCTAGGTCGATCAAGATAACGGATATGTAAAAAAATCATTATTGTGGTTGACCTATTACGTAATACCCTATTTTTGACGAGCTTCCCTATCTGGACTATGGTAACTTTTTAATGAAATTAATTATCGAATGAATTTTTTGCAATTTGTTTTGGGTTAAGCTACATCATTTCAACTGGACACTATAGTATATTATAACAGAAAATCAATTGCGATTTTTGATTTTTTTTGTACATGACTGAACTATACGTATACCTGCTATATCACCTTAAAAACTTATTTTTCAGCTAGCTTCTCGGTTTACATTTTTTCGACATTGCCTTTTTGTTTTGTTATAGTATTTACTTTTTTTACAATGGTGCAACAATATTTAAAAAAATTAGGTTATTTAAAACGTAAACCATAGATTATAACAAAAAATAAATGTATATTGAATCAGAGGAAGGTACCTATCCCAGAATATGCCGTTTATTGTAATGTAATTAATTCCAATAAGTGATAATCAATTATTTTCTAAATCGCATGAGTCATGTATATCCAATTATGTGGATTTAAATTACCTAACTTCCGAAAATTCTTGATTGGACATGACATTTATAAAAATGATAACCTGATAGGACTGCGGTATCCGTTTTAACTGCCCAATATTTCAACAAATTAGTATAATCTATACATGGCTTTCTTACGAATATGATGTAGTTTTTGTTTCTTTTCTACGCAATTATTTAGTAAAATATTATTAGATTTTATAACTTTACCATATGATACTGATTATAAAAAATTCCGCGATTCTTTCCGAAAAAAGGTTATGAGAAAATGTATTTTCGTATAAAACTTTGATATTAATCAAGAATGTCTGACAAAAAATAAAAATAAAAACTTTTTCAATTAATTTGTTCCCATTTAAAAGGATACATCAGTACATTTTTTTAAATTATACGAGCATTTCTATGTCATGTTAGTAGTAATGGCATCCAAAACCCTCCAAATAAAATTTGATTAAAATATAAGGAAACTTTATTTAATTTATTTAGAGCGCTTCCCTGTAATATTGCTAAAGATTCGATAGATAAAGATAGATCAAAACAATGATGTTTAACAAGTGAGCGGCTGATGAACTTATCGATTAGCTTGAAGATTTGGCTTTCTGTCAAGCCACAGCCAAAATATTATTGATTGATTAAGTAATCACGTGATTCAGTGATTATGTAATTCGGTAATCACGTGATTAAGTTATGAGGGGCGGGTATAATGACGTTCTGAAATAAGTCCATAGCAAAATTTAAATATTCAATAAATTGCAATCATATTAATACTAAATCAATACATAATCCGAAGCGTCGGAATGTCTAATGTTAAATTGTTTAGGTGAATCATATTTTCTACCATGAGATTACTCCCCTTTCCCCACATTTACGATATTTTATCAATAATTTATGTTTTTGACTGTGAAGATGTGTCTCCTGCACCATTAACCCAAACTCGGTTGCTCTTTATCATAGAAATGCCATTAAAGAGTATGGAACATAGGCTTAATCATTTAGTATAACAATTAGTTTATTAATGATAATTTGAAAAAAATACTTAGTTTTAAATAAAACATTGTTTATTAGCAGCACTTAATTTTTGGATGCCGCCAGTATATGGCACGTTTTATTCAAATTTTATAAAATAATACAATTTATTAAATTCTCTTTAATTTCCGCCAGGTGTTAAATATGCGCATAACATATATCGTTATTTTTAATTATCTTTCTAACCCTTATGATGTTTACATTTAAAACAATTACATAGAACAAGTTGTTTCATATGAGCCAGAATCTGATTAGCGTCTTAAAAATAATGCACGATCAAATTAAAATTAGTTGGCAATAATTTAAATTTATTTAAGTTTGGAAACGTAATAGACATTTCCTTATACAAAATGTGCATATTTTCATTTTGTAATTATTTGCAGACAAAGTTCAAGGAAATAATTCACATTAAATTTCATAAGGACCGCTCAAATTATGTTTTTAGAATAATTCACATGTCAATTTAAATGACGTGACTTAAAAATCATATCTTATTTTATAAAGAAAATAACTCACAGTTTTTGAAAACACGCCTTTGAATTAGGTATATAATATTATCTAAGACCTAACATTGGGTAAATTGCAATATGCCAATATTATTATTAATAACGTGATTTGTCTACATATATATATAATTTATAAAACCTGTATTGTAGAACATGTACATATTTTAACGACCGACATATTTATGTATTTTTGTATTTTAAGCAGTTTTAGTTCCCATTAAAAGACGTTTTTTTCTTGAATCTTATATAAGGCTAGTTGATCTAATGCCATATAACCATAAAACGAAGAAATCAATATATTATGCTAAATTTGTATGTATTACACTACACGTCAAGCAGGTTTTTAGTGAATATTTTAAAGCCATATTATATACACATATATACATTTATACTTAATGAATATAATGAATTATATATAAATATGATTGGGTAAAAATATAAATTCGGGTGCAAGTCACAAAACAGGCAACGTCATCTTTTTGTCACAATAATTAAAAAATTGGTTTTGTAGTTAATACTAAAAGTTTCTATACAGTATTATAACATCCTTCATTATATATGCTTCACTGAATAAATTTGTCAAAACCATTATTAATCTATATATATACAATGTCATATAAAAATATAATTTTGTCACAAAAATATAACACCAATGCAAAATGAAGTTAGAATAAATATTGTTTATTCATTATTAAGTTTTAGAATGTGACTTTGTTGAAATATTAAAATTGAAGGTATGATTTTGCTTTGTTAAAATTTTTATAACCAAGAAGTTGTCACCAACAAAATTACGCTCGAATTATGATTTTTACCCATATATACATATTTGCTATAAAATATATTTTATAGCAACAGTAATTGAGTTAACATTATAATTAATAAACATTTTAAATCATTGCCAAACGCTTATTTATTGTTTGATAAAAACGATTTAATTTGATACTGCTTATGTAGGTTTTCTATTATTAAAGTGATTAATTAATTCTACTAAAAAATCACAAGTAGTATAAATCGAATATTAGAATTTTACCTTAATTACAATTTTTTGTTAAATATAAAATATTATTAAGATAAGACTGTAGTAAATGAATATAATTTAAAAAAATTAATACCCTTAATTGGAAGAAAATATATATCTGCATATACAGAAAGCAATAATCGAATAGAACATTTTGAACATTTAATTCTGGTATGTGATCCTGAAAAAATCCTTTTTGCACATATTTCTAATTGAAAAAATAACATTGCAAAAAAATATCAAAGGTTTTAAATATTGTTAATTTTAAATGTCCTTATTTAATTTTAGTGCAGTGTAAATAATAAATGCGTAGGGTGGTTCGAAAGCTCTTTTAATTTACTACTTATGTAACTTAATGTAAAACAATAATGATCTGTCAAATTTTTGTTAGCGTAAATAATAAATATCATTATAATGATAATATCATCAAGTTTAGAATATAGATAACAATTTAAAATATAAGAACTAGCATATTTTTAAAGGTCAACATTTTTATAATTTTTTATATAGGTACAGTGGTATATTATTGATGACATCATTATCATCATGAGTCAATTTATCAAAAATAAATCGGAGGAAAATATGCAGATATACAAAACGCATAGTGTATATATATGTAGTTATAGACTATTAACAATAGTTTTCTAGTGTTGTCAGTTCATTGCGGCTGTATTGATTTCTGTGAGCTTTATTCCATTCAGGTTGTCTTTTAAAATTTTCAGGTACGTGTTGGTCTCCCTAGCCTGTCTGAGAGGACCATCGACCTGCCAAAGTGTAAGAGTGCTGACTGGTTGCTAACTTCTTATGCAGTGTCCAACAAAGCGAAGTTGTCTTTGTCGAACTGTTGAGGATATTTTGTTTAGTCTGCTGTTCAATTCGGTGTTCGTCAGATGTTCTGAGTAGTGGATGTTTTTGGCTTTTTGAAGTAGTCTGGTGTAGCAGCCATCAATTTGTATATTTGAGTATTTGGTCATAGTCCAGGCTTCGCAACCATAGAGTAATACGCTTTCGATGGTTGCCATTCCAGATAGTGCTCATTTTGTTGGCGGCGTCGAAGGCTAGGGCTATGCGAATGCTGATGTCTTTTAGGCTTGACGATACCCAGCTGCCTACGTATTTGAAGTCGACGACCAAGTTAAGATCCCCCTCTGTGACTTTCAATGGTGGATGTGTGTTCATGTTGGTTGGGTTCCCTATGATCAAGTACTCTGTCTTTTTATGATTGATTCGTAAGCCAGTTGATAGCAGTTGTCTGCAAAGTAAAGGTCTAGGATGTGCTGCGCAGTAT
>JAYRBW010061837.1:0-10185 GCA_036023295.1 Invenusta paracnida | reverse complement strand
TATGTCTCGCGTGTCATGTATAATAACATGGCATTTGGCATGTCATGTCTCGCGTGACTGTAAGAATTCGATTGTCAAGCGAATTGACATTCTTAATTTTACATTTTAATTTTAGGTGGTATGCGAATTTTATATTTGTTGACTTCATTGTCACGCGTGACTTGCGTATTTTCGCGTGACATTTTTAACAGTGTAGAGAAATGAATGCTTTAAGTTTTAAGTTATAAGTTACTGATAACATTCTTTTTAGTAAATGTATATTATGTTATTATTTGTCGTTTTATAATATATTTTAATAACAATTTTGAAAACAATACATTTTGGTATATCACTTTGTATTACCGCTTATTGTTGATATCGAATATAATTAGAATAACTGAATATAACCCGCAAGTTATAAAATTATAAAATTGCTGAAACTGAAAAACAATATTGTTAAGAAATGATCTAGTAAGAATAATGAAAAATTGTTGATATTAATTTTTCTAACGTTTAATATTTAATACTAATATATTCCATTTATTTAATTGTAATACCTACAAATCAACCAAAAACATTTCAAATATCTATCTGACGCCAGCATTGTTATGTATCCAAAATGATAGCATCAGTCAAATCGGAAATTAATTTTTAAACAGCACGATGTTGACACATCCGACGACAGATAACCGGATATTGAACTTTCAGAAACGATATAAAACATGTGAGGAGTTCTCGCATATATATGTATGTTTATAATCGTCCTAATGACATATCATTTAAATAATTAACATTTTACCTTCAAACACATAATATTGTGTAATATAAGGATATCTGAATTTGTTTTTCCTAACTTTAAAATTTCAATAAAATAATAGACTCTATAAATTCCGACTTTAATTTAAAATGAATTACCTTTCTTAATATGTCTAACAAATGCCCCGACCCGTTGTGTTTATTGGAAATGTATTAGGAGACTACCATATTGAAATTATTGAAATTCACACAATCACGTGGTGCAGGGATAAATTACGTTTTATAAATAAAAACAAAATAATATATTAAGCCGATTCAAACCAGGATTTTTGTGCATCCGTATCCGGGAGAGGAAGAGGGAGAGGGGAGGGGGAGGGAGAGGGGAAGGATTAATAATCTATCTAAAATAGTTTAACTTAGTAATAGAGTAGAGTTTGGAAACATTATACATATATAATTGAACGTAAGTGTTTTCTTGAAATATTCTATTGATATATTTTTGAAAGAATCGACGAAAGCTTGCTTTTTTATAATTTAAAAAATATATTCATAAAGTGTATTTATACAAGAAAAAACTACTTCTATTGACCTTTGTAAAATATAAAATAAAATTAAGCAGTCCCTGTATGCATCACAGTTTCTTCAATTTTGAGAGAGATATTCATTGTTAATATAAAAGTATGATAGAAGGAAGCAGCCAATTCGCTGAACAATAAATAATAACGAAACTCATCTTTACTTGATAACGGTCTCTTGATGAGACCGAAACGTCATATTTGTTTAGTGTGTCGTAACGTGACCGCCCCATTGAATGGACAATTGTGAATATAGCGCTAAAAGTTGTCAAATTTTATTTTAGACAAAGTCACGGAAGATTACATTGCTCCATTTGTTCATTTAAAAATAGCAGCTAAAATGCAGGACGGACACAGTTAAAGAAGTATAGAAATATAGAAATTAATGAATTAATAAATAACATAAATACTTAATTTAAATATTAAACTATTATAAATATTAGTAATTAGACCCTGATACTATTATATGTTATATCATACTATTTATACATGACTAATAATGTTTATTTTTTACCCTATATTTTAACGAAATTATCAATATTGTGTTTATTATCTATGTATATTAGGACTGTATATTTCAAAATGTTCCGTAAAAGTGTCACCAATATAATATTTTAACTAATTTGATTATTCACCATCATTATTCCAAATTTAAAATTTAAAATTTATAATTTAGTGGAAATAAATATCTCATAAATCAAAAAGTGCGGATTGATTGGAGGTTTTATTAAATACTTTGTCTAGACTTCATATAGTATACTATTCAATAGAATAGTAAAAACACTGTCAGTGTTTATCATAAAGATCAGAAAAAATATTATTACTCTTAGTGCTATTATTAAGTTTAACAATGATAATACCATTAATCTCAACGCTGGCTTTTCATATATTAATATTTCGACAGATAATCCTTAATTAAATATACCTCAAGCTCTGTCTTTGCATCCTACACAGCTCCAGCTTCAATTTGAACTTATTTCTTGCTTTGGGTGACTATTAATGACATGCATTGTCTATTAATATTATTTTATAATGTTAGTTTTATCATGATTTGTTATTTGATTTAATAAAAGGTTTTTTTAATTTTATGTTATGCAATATTATTTATTTTGTACTATATTATGTAACACTCGCAAAGTTAATTGTCTTCAATATATATTTATCGTCATGTACCCGTTGTTTCCGTCTTTATTGATAATTGTCAGTAGTGACTAACCGAAACGTCTCTCAATATAATTATAATTTTTTAAATTGTGGGTTTTACTTCCCAATATAATATTTATTATCCTTTAATATTACACTTTCTACAGGTAAACATTAAAATAATCGTTTTGTAAAAAGTTTTAATCTAAACAATTCTATGCAACTATATTTTTATCTCTATGCATCTATATTTTTGTTACGATCACCCCCCATATTATTAGTAGCAAAATAAAAACACAATACCTATCGTTGTATAGTTATTAATGTATGTGATTAAGGAATGTAAGTATATATGTAGTACACAAGATTGCGAGCAGTATGTATTAGGTGTGCATAACGTAACAACAAGATATAGGTGTGAGAGTACTCAGAGTGAATTGGTAAACAAATATAAATATAATTTTAATAACTCGGTAAAATATTTAACTACTGTATCAGCCTTCCAATTGACTGATGAATCATCGAAACAGATTATAATAACAGCATATTGTGCACGTATAAACGTAGGAATTTTAATGTATAAAAATAAAACTAGATATAAAAAAAATGTCATGTTGACCCAATACATACTATATAATAGTTGCATTATGAACGAATATGATCATGCATTGTTGACTCTTGTCTTCTATACTAATATAATTAAAATGATTAAAGTTAGTAGGGTAAACCTTCTTATCTTCAATATTGGGTGTATCGCTCAAATTTATAATTTCGATTGCTTGTTTCGATCTAAAGCATTATCTATAAGTCTTCTGCGATATGAATAACGTTTATTAAATATTGTAATAAAACTGTAAGATCATAGTAACTTTTCCGATCTTCAATTTAAATACCATCAGTTTTTTTACAATACTCAATAGGCAAAACAGAAGAATTAATTGTTTCAATAATAAAACTTTGTAATATTACTTCGAGTTGAATTTAGCTGATAAATCAATCGATTACATATTAATTCAAAAACAACTGATTAACGTATAATGTGTGAAAGTTATTCGAAAAATACAAATATATGATTTAAGATAAATTATTTTGTGTTAAGTATTTCTTTAATTTCTTACAAACTTATTTAATACGTATTATTAAATTACAATTAACATAATTATTTATGCTAACTTGAAACCAATAATCTAATATTAGTTTACAAATTCTTAAACAATGTATATATGTATTCTAAAAATGCTATATAATGTACTTGAAACAAACTCTACGAATATAAAAAGAAACAAAAACGAATTCAAAATTGCAAGCCTCTATATTTAAATAACAATTAATAGTATGATGAGGTGTATTTCTGTGACATGACCCAATCCGATTGTAATCGTACGAAGGAAGAGTACAGGGAGCACACCCACCTTCAACCATTCTTTCTCTTTCAAGCACAATTAAGATGAGTCATGGGGTAAAAGCACATCTCCCTATAATATTAAAACTTTATTGTAATAAAAATTGTCAAATACCTTTTCATTTGAAATATTTATATGAGGAAAATGTAATTCAATAGATTTTAAATAGCGTATGTATTGTTGAAATTATAGAAATATGTAGGTTAAATTATCAGATTCAGTATAACTATGATTTTCCAAATCGATAAATAATTACAATGTATCTATAATACAAATTATTATATACAAAATAATTTTAAATACAATTTTAAATAAAATTATGTAAATTTCAAAATACAATTAAGCGTTTGAAGATTATCTGTTGTGGATATGAAATGGAGGAAAAATAAATGTTTTAAACTTCAAATAATGTTAAACGTAAATCGTTTATTTCTTTGAGTTTAAGTCTGAAGACTTTTTCATGTTTTAATATATTAATATATTGCCTGCACTTACTCAAATTATAAAATAAATCAAAGAAGTATGATTCGTCAGCGATTCGTGCATGCTCACGAGCAGTACTTGAAAATTAATATCAGACTGGCGTTTAAGGATTATGACGATTACAGGTTCTTCTTTGAGTATAAATAGTTTCTAGACAATCAATGACATTTGGAGAAATATTAAGCGGCTGTTGACCATAGTTTTATATACAACACACTAGGAGCAGCACTCGATTGTCAAGAATGTCAAGAATGTCAAGAAATGAATATACAGAGCAAGATAGAAGGCAAGTGCGTATAAGCGTTTTCAATGTAGAAATAATATTTTTGAACTTTACATTTTAGTAAGTATTACAACTTCAAACATCAGATTTGACTGACAGGTGGAATTTGGAGAGCTCAGTAAGATATCATGTTTGCAGAATTATAAATATTTTTTTAACGTACATTTTATCAATGTGAATGAGTTTTGTGAAAAACCTTAATCTTCAAAGAATCTTACTGCGACAATAAGATAACTATATGATATTTAAAAAAATATATTAGTACACAATTCACAAATGTTTGTTTTATATTATAATAGAATTAAAGTTAAACTTTTAATTTTTATAAATCGGAAACCAGTTTTCCTTGGAACATCTATTGGCCAGCTTATTGCATTTTGATTAGCTGAGGGTAATATCTCAAGATTACACTTCACTCTAACGCGTACATATATTGTGTTCTGTCTAGTCGCTTTTGCTGTGGACTAAAAGAAGCAGACTTCTTAAAATATTGCGAGGTTTTCACACATAATCTTCAGACAGATAACACTAATAATAATAATAAAACAAATTAAAGACTAAAATTAGGAAAATATATATGTGTATATATTTATACATCATTATACTTAAAAATTAGGTATAATAATATGTATAAGAAATCAGTGAATTTGGTTTTAAAGATTCACAAGATTCAAAAGAAAGTAAATAAATAAAATATGGACATACTTATTGTTGCTATAGAAGTCTATGTACCTATACATGGTTTCAAGTAAATATGAATTTTCAAATATAATTGAAGTACTCAAATCGTAAAATATAGGTATTAGATAATAAGTATTTGGCAATTATATAATATAATATAAGTTAAAAAATTATTCTATTTTCACAAGAATGGCTACATGAAGGATATAATTAAAGAATAAATCGGAATATAACACCAAATTAGGACATACCGAGAGGATAAATCGTTACAAAATGTGTCCAATATCATCATATAACGCGATATGTTGTTGGAGCAGCCATTTTGACAAATAGTTTTATTTATGGAACACTGTTTGTAACATTGTACACTTTCTGACTGATTATTATTATCTGATTTATTGTGTAATTGTATCGCTTTTCTATTATTTTATTAAGTAATAATAATCTTTCTCTTTTTAATGTTTTAATAATTATAATTATTTCACTATGTAACTATTCTTTCGAAAATAACTGAATTTCCTGAAAGCAATGAATTATTCATATTATAAAATAAAAGAAACATAATCAGTTGTAGGATTATTTATTTTTTAATGGTTTTGAATATACAATATTCGTCATTAGTAAATTTAAAAGTGCGCAAAAAATGTACTATTACAGATTAAAGCAATAAATTAGAATTACAGAGAATAAAATAAATAGAACGAGAGAGTATGTACAGCAATTAAAGAAGGAAGAATACGTTAGAAATATATTTAAGAAAAAAGGAAGAACCTTGATTGGCAAGTTGACTATTGAATTTTGAAATTGTTACAATTATAAGAATTAGAACAGGAGTTACAGAACAGAAAAAGTTCAAAATGAAATGATCCTGTATCTGTTTGTTTTTCTTCTTTTATTTAAATATTTTTCCCTGTCACAATTATAATTTATATTATAATTCTAAAATATTAACTTAGTGTTAACTTTAAATTGTTTTAATTTTCATATATTTTTAACAAATTCATTATGTTGTTCAATAATTGCATTTTGTATTCAAAACAAATATGTTGTATCGTAGATTCTTTGAGTATTGAATTTAATATTTAGTTAATTGCACGTCCTTGTTATTTATGTAGGTTGTTTATCAGTTACAATCTTTCAAAGTATAATTTGCATTAACTTGGTGGTAGGAATACTGCTATTAACTTTTGCAACTCTACGATTGGGTGCGGGCTGCTAAAGAGACCTCTAGCAGCTCTAACATAGTCGAATCAGTGCTGCCCAGCTAGCTATCACCGTACTGATAGTAATATATGTTAATGCTAACATAAAATGGAATCAGCAATTTACTACTCACACTACTATACATTATAATTATGTATATATTTATTTTGTACATATTCTTGGAGAACTTTGTAAAAAATGTTTAACAGGAATATCGACACCTAATTTCCGTTAAAATCTGCGGGGCAAATAATCCATATAGTCGATAATAAACAATGTAATTATTGTAAAATTTATTCATTTTTATTGATTAATGGGAAATTGAGAGACGACTGTAGAGTTGAAAGAATTTTTCAAAAAGTTCGATATTTTGTATTTTGCCGTATATACATATGTATTAGTTTTAGGTGCTTTTTTAGTGTTTGATCAATTAAATGATCTTATTTTTATAGTTTGAAGACATATGGGTACAGAACAAACGAAAGTGGAAGAAAGAGAATTGAAAGGAAGTTTTGAGCTTGAACATAGTATCTTCCAATTTGCACTTTTAATTGTTGCCATAGTAGATCTATTCTGAGCACTAAGACAATTATATTAACCAAAATGCCACCTCATAAGATAAGAGGTTAGTCGAATTATCTGGCATCCTCGACAATTTATATGGTCGGTACATTGTCAACCGTTATGGGAAAGAGGGCTCTCTCTACTTTAGAACACGCGAGCTATTAAATTATTTTCAAGTTCTAGATGCTTCATTTCTTTATCCTTTACACTCCCTCTCCCCCCTTCCGGTTTTTTTCACATTTTAATCAGAACAACGAAGTGAGGCGATCAGGGTCGGCAAATGTGAAAAAAATGGGATGAAAGCGTCAACTATGCAGGGGAGGATAATATGTATTATTATCGCTGTTCAGTTAATATTATTCCAAATTCTTTTCTGTCTATTTAATTTGTGCTTAAACCCCGCCCTTAATCTTTGAGACTCTTTTCTTATGTTCTCGAATATTCGCATGGTTTGCATGAACTAGAAGTTCGTGCTGCAATTAGACGTATCCACCCCCATATTCTTTTCCCCCTTTGCTCACGTTTCTAAATCTGAATTTTACCGAATGCCACCAGCCCGATTGGAAAGGATGAGAAGAGATAAATTTCATATTCATGACCTTAAAAATAGGAAACGAGAGAGATAAAGATAAGGATGAGGTGAACCTCCGCACTTTGCGGCAGAGGTAGGAACTTTCTCGCAATAATTTCTATTATGATTGGTTTTATTTGCGCAACAAACATAAGTTTCTTACCAACACAGTGGAATGGAATATAGAACACCAATCTGATCTAAACGAGTTCCCAATTATGTCTTCATTTTTCGTATAATTTTAAACAACAAAGTTAACAACATTTATCTGTTATAGAGGGTAAGAACTCCTCTATTTCACACAAACATGCTGCCTGCTATCGTGGAGAGCTTTCCAGTGTAAAATATACTTTAATCGATATCAATAAGTTCGGGATAAAATTGTTTTGAGGAGTTTAAGCACTCCTTATCTAATTAAGTAGATATTTAAGATTACATATAATCCCATTAAAGCTAAATATGAATCGTGAGAAACATATAATTATGTATTGGAAAGTGATTGCATCTTATGAAAACATGTTCTGTTAACTTGTGACAGTGCTCCAACATATTATGCATGTGTTCGCGTGTTCTTCTATGTTTTGTGTGAATGTGCGGTATAGTTAGAATATTGTGCTTCTGATATATGTTTGTATTTAAATTGTGATGAAGTTTGAATTTGAATGAAATATTTAAAAAAAATTGCCTAGAGTTTTGGGAAGAATGACTTTGTGAAGCCTAGTTTGATTAATTATTAATGAGTCCGAAAAGAATGCAACAAGAGAGAATGAATGATTATTTCGTCTGATGTAGTTGGAACAAAGAGCTATATAGTAAAATTTCTAGATAAATAATGTGCAGAGTATAAAATAATGGTAGAGTTAGCTAATCATTTATTGTAATTTAATTTTGAAATGTAATATTGTTTTCATGTGTTCCTAAATTTGTCTTTATTATATTTTGATTATACTCAGGAATAATTACATCATTAATTATATTTGGTGGGTAGATTCAGAGAATAGGAATCCTAACGCTAGATTTAGTTAACGCCATTCATATATGAATAATAATTATTATCTGTTTGAGTATTTTGTTATTAATATAACTATAACATTTTGGTTAGGATAACATGTTTGTTCCCCGACTGGGAGTCAAGCCCAGACCGTATGTTTGAGAGCCAGGAATCCACTTTGTTTAGGATAACACATCAATGATTATAACGGAATCACAATGTATTTTGTTAATCATTAATGTGTTTTGTATTCTGCATATAAATTGCTTATAAATATATAAATATTTTCTTAATTGTATAATTAATACTCTTGGTGTCTTAAACAAGCGAAAACAAAAAAGGTGTTATCCATTTTTAGTGGGTATTATTGCACAACGCGTTTGGAGAAAGAAAGTTCCACTCTTCAAGTGCAATTAATATAAAACTGGCGGGTAATATAGCAAAATAGTTAAGACTAATAAATAGAACATGAAAAACAAAACAAAAAACACCAAATGCTGGTTAAATTATAGCATGACACCTATTACATCACATTAAATAGCATTACTATGAGAATGACAGAGTAAGAGAGATATTATGGAAACTTAAAACCGTTAAGACAAATGGAGGAACCTATATTTGCAAGAGCTCTATCTAAGGATTGTGTGTTTTAATTAAAATAGATTTCTCAATCATAATATCGAAGTCAAGTGAGCCTACGATAATTATTTCAAGAAAGGAACTGTTAGAGAAAATAGTGTAACAACTATTGTTATTGATATTTAATCTGCCTTGCATGTATTTTTTTGCGTGTTAAATTTATTATTCTAAAGTATGTATTTTGCCATAATACCTGCCAGTTTCATACTCTATGAACCTGAAAAGAGAACATTATTGTCTCGTAACGCGTTGTTAAAAAATAGTCTAACTTTATTGTTGATTGTTTTTACTGTTTTGTTTAATTTTTTCTATGTTCAATTTTAAATGTAAATAAAAACTCGATTTAATATTGCCGATATCTTGAATTCCTAAGAATAGACATTTCAATATGTTGTTGGTGTTCCTTAAAAATACTTTAGTTTGCTTACATAGCACCAAAAAGAAATTAATTCAATATTTTCCGATGAATAAAAATCAATTTTATCTGTAACGTAAGGGCTACATCTATCAATCAATAAATAAACTTTATTGTGCAACACTAATCTGTTTGTGTAAATTATTCAAATAATCAATACATAATAGTATCGTGTTATGTAGTGCATTACACGTGCATTGGCACGTACACACGTTCAAGCCAAAGTTCGTGTTCACACTGTCAAGCTGGCTTCATGAAATAAAATGCGCTTTGCAAAAACTATAAAACAATAAAAATAGAATCGTTAACATCATAGAGTACACACATAGAGAAATGAAGCTAAGGGCGTTGCTATGGATTTTGACTCCACAATAAATAAAATCTATTTTTTAGTCATTACTACAACTATGATAAGTATTTACATATAACAAGTATCATTTTATAATTAATTAATAATAAAATAATCAATATATTACACGATAATTAAGAAATAAATTAC